>OX596245.1:17606949-17650772 GCA_951394255.1 Polyploca ridens
TATCTAAACAGATTGACGTTCTATTTTACAAGCAATGATCGAGTGCATCGGAACGCTGCACGTGACTGCGGTTGCTATGAAATTTCGTTTTCCTTTACAGTAAGACTAGCTATTTCTCTTTAGAAATATCAATAGACAATAATGTTAGACGGTCAGGGTTTGCAACTGAATGGACTCCTTCAACTTGCTTACATAACTTATTAAAGTACGCAGACACAGATGACATTGTTTTGAAAAGATCGGTCGGAGGTTGAACTTCGTTGCGAACTGTTGCTTTGTTGCATCGGGCATCATCACTTTCACAAGAAGAAAAGGGAAAGTCTCGCTGGCGCCCGCTCCCTTGCGGTCAGATTAGCTCAGGCTATCGTCCGGCGCTAATTCCTCTTGTTTATTTCATTTCACACTAATGGTTGCACACAAATCTTTTGATTTCACTCATTGCTTTGCAACTTTTATAAAAATTTCTCGCGATCGTCTCTGGTCCTCAGAGCTTTTGTTATGAAATACTTGTTTAATTCTACTACTAATTATATAACGTCCATAAATGTTACCTGCACATTTAAAGATACTTACATAACATGCTAAGATTATATCGACAAAACGTTTGTTGATTTTATCACAATCAATCTGGAACTAAGACGCTATTCATACTTGTCACATGTCACATTCTTTTAACAAAATCAATTGATGTCGCTATTTCTGTATGAACTATTTTCATTGTTAAAAAGCTATTCACGTGATGAATATCATGGTTTTTTTTCTTCCATTTGCTCTATATCTTGTAAAAAGATTGATGATGTCATAAATTTTTTCCTGTTTTACACGCGAATCATCTCTTTGTTGTTGCTGCAAATCTTTATTTTTATCAGTGTCAACTTAAATAGTTTTCAGTTCATTATCGTTCTTTTTAACGATCTTTGGAACATAATTTTGCATTTGATTAACGTTTTCGCTTCTAGGCAATGAGCTCACTGATACTAAACATTTATAAATATTCAACTTGCTTATACTTAGGTTACTTTGGAACAAGTGAATGAATGTAGTTCTTGAATTGCTATATCCATTCATTTATCTTAAATTACTTAACGTAAAAGTACCGACTACAAAAACAGGCAGTACAAGAGTTATACATCTAGCTGAATGTTAGCTAGCACAGTGTTACGGTGCGTCGATCAGCTGTCCGTTCTCGCAACGATGCGTTTTGATATGATAGGAGATAGTGCGTGTCGGTACCAATATACCAAACGTAATGCTGTTGCATAATCGACGTTAACAGAACTCATATTTTGTATATTGACGTATTTCGTTATATCATTTAAAAGTAACATTAGTATTATCACTCCTAAACATTGCGATGAATTATTTTTAAATCTCGCGTAGTTTGTGAAGCAACTCTTTGGTTTCGGTTACGCTTCGTTGTTGTGATGGAACACCATTAGCGTAACACTAATAAATCACATGATGCATGTAGACCACTCGTGAATTGAGGAAGAGAAAGTTTGTAATGAGGTAAAGGGTCAAGCAAAAATATTATTATCACCATCAGGAGTTTACGCAACGCGTCTTGAATCTGCATTGATGTGCATACGTAAACCTGTTGCATGTAACTTACCTGTTGCCTTAACTTTTACAATTGCACAAGTTCTTGCTGAACTGCTAAACGTATTATTATATCAATGGAGAAAATGTTTGTTTAATTTAAAGCAATCACGCAGTAAATGCGTGACAGCTCGACGATTAACCAGGGATCTCATCTCGCATATTGATTGACGAGTTGCCTTGACGTGCTACCATGGCGCCACCCTCCAAAACCGCCCCTTTCATGCAAGGACGTCGGGAATAGGGACGCGCGCATACTATTTCACTTGGGGTCTCGTTAGTGTGTATACGTTCATCGTACAGAGAGCACGTTCTCATTTACCAACGCGTTGCATTTACCCGCGAAAGTGTTTTTAAGTGTTTCTCATCACGTCAAATATCATCAGGTGCCCTGGAGGACTCTTTGAAAAATCACTTGTGAGTTTCGTAATCGTACAAACAGCCCTTACGAATACTTTCGATACTTAAAGTAGGTCAAGCTTCCGCGTCCTCGGCCCTAAAGCTTTTTATTTATGAATGGGCGTGTTGTTTTTCTGCGTTAGTATGGCTTCTGCAGCAGTTGTTTGAAGCAATTAGCTATGCCTTGTTTATTTAATATCTGTGCTGTGATAAAGTCATCGCTATTTACACATAATGGTTTCCATCGATACAATAACAGTGGAGTGTTACTATGAATGCCCTCGAACGCATATGACTTCATCAAAACTAATTAGCGTAGAATGGAGAAATTGTAAACTGTGCCTTTGATGTTGTGTAAATACTTACGTCTGTTTTGGTAATCCCTGTCAAAAAATTAGATAATTTAATGAGATTCTTTTGTAAAACACCATTTATTCCATACCATATGTGTTTACTTTTATTTATTATTCTAAGCCATGTGTTCATATCTTTTGTTATCACTTTTGTCTGTACGACAAACATTGTCCAAATATCTGAAGAGCACAGAAAAATACAATGGACATGGGTAATTTTTATCATTATCATTTTCTTTAGAAGAATCATGCTTAATAATCTATTCTTTCAAAATATCTAGACATCATTCGTTACGAGTATTTATAATCTAGGAAGAAGTGAAAAGTATAAAACTTGCTCTTCGCTATTCTTAATCTAAGTTGTATTGCAGTCGGAAGTATTACGATTACTGATTACGCTCGAATTATCTCGATAAAATCTTATTCGTCTATTAATTCAGTGAAAGTCGTTATCTCGTCAATCGCCAATTTTACTCCCTTTCTGCACTAATTAAGAACGTTTACTCTGATTTTGTCATAATTGCCTCACGGTGCATTTATTACCACAACTAAATCTACGTATATTTTTGTACAAGCACCATTTTTGAGTTTCACAATACTTTGTTGCGAAAGGAAAGATATTTATATTTTGTATAATCGTTCTCATTATTTGCACCCAAACGGGCAAAGCAGCTGTCGTCCTCGCCGAAAATAAAACTTAATTTTATACACGCTCGTAAAAGTATTGTAAACGACCAATTTCGAGTATGTGAGGACAAACCACATATCCGAAACACCACAGCTCTAATTCATGCGACTGTTTCATGATCGAAATGAGTGCTCGAGTACTGCTATTTTAGAGTATTTGTCAACGTGTATTTTTTACTTATTGACTAAGTAAAACTAGACACAATCATGATTATTAAATTAAGAAGCATCTGCTGCTAAACTAAGAACCAAATCCCCTCGAGAATTCACGAAATAAAGTTACTAGCCTATGTAAATAAATGCGTTGCTACGTATTCAGTATATTAAAACTCATATTACAATCTGGAAAAATCTTATAGCATAGAGCAGCAAAAATAATGCATATAACATGTTTACTGCTAATAATACCGTTACAATAAGCGTAATTTTTATTATTTTCTTGCCGTGTGAAAAATGCGTGTACATTTTCACTTCATCTCTGATTATATAGCGGTCGTGTGCTCGGCCGTCCACACTTCCTGTGCTGCCGCCGCCGGCGTCAGATGGTGCTATTTCTACCTCTCCATGAACCGGCCCGTGTTACAATTCACGTTCAAAGTCGATTATTTTAAAAGCCAGAGCGGAACTGAGCTTGTTATTTTTTTTAGTTAAATGAATTACGTGCCCAAGGATTCTCGTCTCTGTTGCGTTCTTCGAATTTCTCACATTTGTTTATATCTCGTTATTTACGTGTTCCTGTTTCTCTGGAAATAAATATTTTGTTTTTGAAATATATGTCCTCCCCTCTTTATCTGCTTATGTAGTTATGTCCTCGGTTCAATTCGACTTCAGAAATTTAGTAGCGTCCTATTTAAAACCTAACTTCGTTTCGAACCCGAACAATACTGGCATGACCTCGTTTCCTCTCGCAACCATTGTGATCCAATGCAACCGACCTACATTCCCCATTGTTTATTCCTGTGTAATTAGTAGATTATTCCTATCTGACAGATGAAGCGTGATGATTGACCTTGGACATCAGTAGTTCATATATGGAATCTTCATCATCAGGTACGGTATCCCGTTCACTGCATTCAATTCTTTATCCTGTGCTTTTATCTGATTATTACTTGATGGTCTAACTTTGATCTTTTACAGCAGTTGAAGTCTTATGCTAATTTCACTCTCAAAAGAAAGTGGATTCTGATCAGACAGTAGCGTGCGTATCGTGCGTTTCCAACGTTGACGCCTAAATATAAACACGATTATTCTGTCTCACATACACCACCTTGCGCACTCATCGGACACTTATAAAAAGCGGCGGCGAGGTCAAAGCGTCGTACGGCGGCCGACAGTATAGTACCCGCACGCGTGTTGTAACGACGCTCGTATCGATATCGATGCTTTATTATCACGTGCAGCAGTGACGTCACTTGTGTATGCAACGGCCGAGCCAATGGCTCTTGGCAAGTTGGTAGCAATTGATTGAGGACTCTTCACTAGTGTGTTTCGCGTCGCTGTGACCGGTCGTGCTCTTTCCGTATGGTGCAGACGCTGATGGCTGAGTTGAAGGTGCTCATAGGGAAGCGAGCACCGGCCGGGGGTGTTCCCCCCGCGCCGGCGCCACCCCCTTCACCTTCCCAACAACAGTATACACGGCGCGACCTCAAAGCTAATCTTCACAGGCATATGAGTATAGTATTGGACAGGTCAGTTGTTTCACCACGTTGTTTTGGACTTTGTTATCCGGATCGATTCGGATAATTATTTTATAGGTTGCAAATTCCTCAACAACATCGAACTTCAAAATGTACATCCAGGATATACTTTCACAATAACTATTTATGTAATAAAATTCACATTTATTTTTACGTCCAGCGTAAATAATTCTATTCAACACTGCCACACATGACTACAGATTTATAATATCCATGCAACGGCCTATAAATGTGCCGCACGCGACATGAAATTTTAATCGTACTGACGGATTCGATGCTTGTATCAAGTAGAATGCAGATCCGTCGATAATCCTGTATACGAGTGATAGTCTACGTACAGATATCGATATGGATTTGATAACGGTTATAAATAATGATGTTTTCAACTGCTACAGTGAAGTTGATATTATGTGCGAAAGGATTATTTTTATGATCCGTGTAAATTGCAGCTAGAGCAATTTTTTTTTTCTTATTGCAAATCTCTCAACCATTTCCAACTTGATAGATTTGCCGAATAAGGTGTACGAAAGATTGTATAACGAAAATTATTGAATTAGTCTTTTGCTAAGAACCAATTAAAAAATTATCCTAATCTAGAAAAGGCCTTATATACATAAAACGCTACTTAACTAATATACTGATTAAATGGTCACGTAAATAACATCACATTGTTTGAAAATGACATTAAAGTGATCGATAAATATATTACAACATGAACAGTAAGCCCCTTATTCATAATAAAGTTATCAAACGTTGATTAGCTAAAATTCCGAAGTCTTTATCTGACAGGTGACATTTGGTGAACGAAAGAGTGAGACAGGGCACACTATTACACTGATTTAGTTAAAAAGCGATTATGAATGAGGGGGTTAGGGTGTATGTTACTACACTAGGAAGAAATAATGACCATAAACAGCTTTTTATTTTATTTCAGTAACCGAATATCCTATTCCAATAGAGAAAAATATACAAGGTAATTCAAAGGTTGATTGTAGTTCAGAAAAATCTTCTGAAACCCACCTAATAATCAAAAAGCAATCTGGGGGCACGGAAGTGCCCCCCGCCAAGACAGCCAAGCGAAGCGAAAGGGCACTATCTACTTTTTCTCGAAGCGCTTCGTCGTTTTTTTGAACCTTCATAACTTGGGTTTGGATTACACCAGATAAACAAAATTCTCAGGACATGATGTCAATAGTAAACTTATTAAACATATTAAGTTTCAATAACATAGCTCTTATACTTTAGATTTTATTGATATCTAAAAAACCCCGATTTCGTCACTGACTCACTGATGATCATCAAAACTCATAGGGTACTTCCTGAAGTCCTAGAAAGCTGAAATTTGGGATGTAAGCTTGTATTAGTACACAAACAACAAAAAAATTATAAAACTTGGAAATTTCCATAAAAAAAAAAACATAAGCAACTTACAAAAAGAAGTGAAATCCCACCAAAAACATTTTCATGTAAAATGTTGCCGCCAAGACATATGGCTTAAAAAGTTATCAGATCTCATGTAGAGCCAAGCTTATAACTCTACATGCACTTACTTCTATAAGCCCTAACTTCACAAACTCTACACACCGTAGTCAAAATATGTTGCTTGGCCGTTTCAATACTACAAGAACTATTGAATAACAAAAAAGTAATGAACAGTGAATATATTTTTCACCTTACTCCCATGTGACGGTAGCGAAACGGCCAAGCCACATATTTTGACTACGGTGTGTAGAGTTTGTGAAGTTAGGGCTTATAGAAGTAAGTGCATGTAGAGTTATAAGCTTGGCTCTACATGAGATCTGATAACTTTTTAAGCCATATGTCTTGGCGGCAACATTTTACATGAAAATGTTTTTGGTGGGATATTATTTTCCGAATATGTCATCTTGAAAGAGACAAAGAAAGAATACTTAACACGTTACTTGACTAAAAAATAACGGCCTTCGTCCAAATGGAGACAAAATAGATTTATTCAAAACACAACTGCGATCGATTTTCACAAGCCGCATCGGTTTAAGTAGGTTTTATTTTACATTGTTAACGGACTGATTATGTATATTTATTATTTGCATTGTTATCTTAGTATTCTTCTTTGTTCAAATTGATTGACCATCTTTTCAGTTGTATCGTATTATATTCGTAATTCAACCTAGCTAGACTTAAACATTAAAAACAGTTAGGGCGGATCATAGTATAAGGGTGGCTTTCCACCAGAGATGTGTAGCTAGGGATGTGTCTCAACCCGCCAATAGGATCGCTTCATTAGAGCAACACCGCGAAAATTATGAAGACGGTTCTATTTGTCAGCAAAAACACATCCCTTACCACACATATCTGGTGGATATGCAGCTTAAGGTCGGTTAATTAAATAAAAACATTTTTCCACAGTTAAGTAGTGATGATCATCTTATCCTATTCCCTTTGTCCTCAAAATCCAATGTGGTCGGCGACCACAGATATCTCCGAAATAGTAATCCTTGAAGACATAATTGTAGCCATTGTTTGAATCTCTGGTAAGTATTTGTTAGCTTCTGCACTGTCCTTAATTTAATAAGCTACAAATGCTTACATGAAATCCACAAATTTTGTCTATATAGATTATAGATCTTGTTATTATACAGTTATCCTCAGGATTTCCGCTCTAGATATAAACTGAGCAGTGAACTGCTTACTAAGGAACCCATTCTATGCTCTCACAAAGATAAATAATTATTTGCATTAATATACATACATAGTATAGCAGTCGCATATAATTTAGAGGTATTTAATGTAACAAAGTAACAATACAGGTTCCGAACTCCATAATATTGTCGGTAGGTATAGGTACTAGTTGTGTATGTGACGGTAGTTTCCAAACCGAAGAAAACGTAAAAAGGCTAATACACATTGACACAGCATAACAAATACACATTTATACTTACAATACAAAAATTAAACAAAAATGATTAGTACCTTACTAATAATTTTTGTTAAATTTTTGGGAATCCATCCTCACACATTGAAACCAGAATTGTTTCAAACTGTGCGCTCTCAAAGGAGCTTCCTTCCGCAGACGCTAAGATTGTGGAATGAGCTCCTCGCCGTGATTTTCCCAATGGAGTACAGCAGCACGTCGCTGAACCGAGTCTAAAGGCCCAAGCTGGTATCCAGGTGCCCCTGCCCACAGATGACAGCAGTACTCCATATGAGGCCGGACTTGCGACGGGTGCAACGGGGACGGGTGGGGTTGTACTTTCGCATTTATAATATTAGTTAGGATTATCGTAATATTTATGTTACTAAAATTAATAGCTCTCACCACAATGCGAACAGAATTATGTTTTTAGGGGAAATGCAAGATACTTATTCCGGGTACCGTTATTCCCTGGAACTGTCTGATTGGCCCGCACTATCTATTCCATGTATTATTACATGAAACCACTAGGTACTGCATTTGTTTTATTAGTTCTGTTATCAGTAGTAAATAAAATTGGAGTATTGTTGCTGTACACGACTGTCGTTACAAACAATTTAACTAAAAAGTTCACAATGTTATAAAAATTGCATATTGTGATGGTGGTACCAGTGGCGTACCTTGCCTTAGACGGGCCCTGTAACGAAATTTTTTGGGGGGCCTTATTTGAATGAATGATTTATTTCGCTCGAATCGTGGTACATAGTAGGTCTTAAAATTAACAAACATGCTCACTCTTAACCAGCACAGCTGCTCGCACTTTTAATTTAAAAAATGTTTTTTTATTAATTAGCTAGTTGCGCCCCACGCACCCCAGGGATATCCTACCCTACCCTATCGTTAAGATTTCTTAAATTTTCTACGTAACTCTCTTTTTTTTTCATAAGAGCCTTGTCCGGATTATTGGAAAACTTAAAAAAAATATGAAGTCGGTAAAGTCGTTTCAAGTTATGGCGTGATCAAGGGGCATTGGGATTCATTTGGTATAGCGATACCTACTTTTTTGTGTACTTTTAATTTCTTTGAATGTGTTCTATTAGCTGTCAAATAAATGTAATTCTATTATATTGTATACCAGCAAGTTGTATGCAAAATTAATTTCTACCTGGCTGCGGCGAAACCAAATGGAAGGTAAAATTTATAGTAGTTTTTGCTTACACATGTTCGGGCCGCTGTACCCCTGGTATATCTCGCAATACCACGCACTTCCTAATCAGTGTATTTAAAGTTAATTTGGAATAAAGAAATGGACAAACACACAGACATTAATCCTAAAAGCAATTTACACTGTCAGGTAGTCGCGACTGATTTAAGCAGTGCCTTAAATAAAAGTCACCAGATGCGCCTGCGCGCGTGTGAGCTTAGTGCGAGTTTAACCTATTTGATGGTGAGAACGTTAACTCTAATTTATATTGCATTGGACTAGCGCCTCCTAGCGGCAATTGGCGGCGCCTGGCACTGAGTCGTAGCTGTGTAGTTCATTTTAGAGGCCTTAGCACGAAAATCTATCGCAAGCGTAACGTATTCGTATCGAGAGAGTTAACTCAAATGTCTATGGGAATGTGTCATTCGAATGCTGCCAAACGTTCAAATCGGTAGCACGAACAACTACGTTAACCTCACGTCACACTACTTAAACGTGGTTTGGTATATAATTTGAAATTGGAACTAATTCTGACGTATGGTATCGTCTACTCGCAAGCCAGCTAACGTAGACTTTGTCACCGTGATTTTTTCAGTGAGAGCGTTACGTGAACACCTCGCATCTTAGGTAGATATTTGGAATGTTTTGAATGTGTTATTTTTTTAAGTATTAAGATTTTTAGTTGTATTTCTTTATTTATAATCTTATAACTAAATATGGTGAATCATTTAGTTAAAATTATTTTATTTAATTTTATTCTACATTTAATATAGTATTTAAGTTAGTTTTAACTAAAACACATTCAATTGGGGAGCCTCATGTATTGTTTGACTACTATCCGAAAAAAAAATTTTTAGGCCATAATTAACCCATTGATTCTGAAACATCCTATATATACGTAATTATAATAAGTGTATAAATGTTAGGGGATGTCAATAGTTCAAGTTGAGCCACTCTTTATATGAAATCCCCTAAAACTGCTAAAACACAAATCTAGAAATGAAAATCGTCGAATTTATTTCTAACGGAGTCACAAGCAAGACTCATCCTCTTCGTCTGTTATGTTCTAAATTCAAACCTGTAAACACATAAACTCTTTGCTGTACGTTCAAAAATATTTCCACATTCATCACATTTCAATGGTGAAAAAGAAAACATTTAAATGGGAATGATGATGTAATACCTTATATCGTTAGCTAATAATATAAGATAAGCTGATTATTTCATTTAGTTTATGTTATTGGAAATAAATATTTTAATATTGTGTACCAATAAAATCAAAAATGTATGTTTCAAAATTTCTAGACGAATTTAACGTAGCTCGCAAGCTAGGTTTCGAGTAGACGATAGAACTTCTGTCAAAAGTGACATCTACTCGATACGATGACGCTACGAAGGCGATACGAAAGTGGTTCGTGCTAAGGCTACAGATCTCAATCAAGAATGAACTACACAGCTACAACTCCGTAGGTAATAAATATCTGTCAGAGCTAGAAGGAAGTAAGACCCATCAGATAATAATACGCAGTTAAGAGAGCTTAAGAGTGCGTACCAAGCCAGAAAAATATGGCAATGTCAGATGAAACAAACTTATGTCTAATCTTCGCGTGCAGATGAGATGGAGATAGCGTGTTCCGCGGAACAAAAATTAACTAAGCGCTTTTTATCTAAATAACTCGTAAAGTATAGAATATTTTAAAAAATCGTTAGTAGTAGCCCTAGGTCATATGTTAGTGATATTATTTATCGAATTTTTGTCTTAATTTGATACACCATGAACGAATAAAACCGAAAATTCATTATTATTAGAGGTAGCTTTGTGATTTTTTTCTATCGAGGAAATTTCATTCCATTATGTTTTTGCTCAGGCAGAACCCTCGCGTACACAATGAAAATACTCATATAAAAATATTTTTTCATTTAAATACTATTTACTTGGTTAAATTTCAATTCTAAGATTGTTATTTTGCTTTATACGCAGTCTTAAAGCAAAGCAACATTGTTTTATAATTCTCCAAAAATTTTGAATTAGATTTAAATAAAAACCAGGCAAGTGCGAGTCGGACTCGTGCACTGAGGGCTCTGTACAGACTTCGAATGAATTCGAATTTTCCCCTTGTTTACAATTTTTTTTTTGTGATGTAACTACAAATTTTCGGTTTTCTTGCTTCTCGCCAAATTTCATAATTTTAGGTCAACGGAAAGTATACTATAGATTTTGATTCCCTTGCGATCGTCAAAATATGCGGCATAAACGGCCGTATCTTTTTTTGCGTTGTCTTAGAAGTTTGAATTGTTCACTGCTCCAATGGATTGCGGACCTGAGTATTTGATATTGTTTTCAGCTATCTCCTCTTTTCAGCGATACCTCCACGCGTTCCTGATAAAAAGGTTCTTGACAGACGAACAACAAAGTGATCCTATAAGGGTTCCGTTTTTTCTTTTGATTTACGGAACCCTAAAAAGTACTAAAAACAACAGTTTCAGTGAGTGGGTAATTCTTACTTGATTGAAAACATGGATTTGCACACTCAGAGCGTTATACACGTGAGACCTTTAACATATTCCAACACGTGTTTTTTATGCATAATTATACGTAACATCAATCACTCCTTTGAAGTGATACTCATGTAATAATAGCTTGTTTACATGCACCGTGAGTCAATTTGTCGCACCAGTAATGTGTTCTGGGCGTGTACAATCCTGAGGGACCGATGATACGAGGCCAATATTTTGTGTTATTTACAGTGATGCATGTCGAAATGTGTCGAAGTAGACTTGGCACATCACAGTGCTTTTTGACATCCGACACGTCGATTGATTACATGTGTCAAATTAATTTAATCGATGCTCTATTTCGATTCTATTTACGATTAAGGCGTCAATGAGTCTAGTGTGAAGATTTGGTGAGGTTTTAAAAAATATTGATGAGTTTTCTCAAAACTGAAAGACCTTATTAATTGTGGTACAGAATTTGAATACTCCAAAAGTAGAGTTAATATAAATTGCTAAGCTGTATATTTCAAGACACAATGTTTTGATTTATTTTGTATGTATGCGACACACGTACGTGTCCTATGATTAATTCGTCTAAACGATTTACAACCCGGTTAGTGTTCAGAAATAACAAACATCCAGGGCGGGAAAACCGACGGCCTTGTGCCAAATTAGCTGATCTAAAAACTACAGTGTTAACTCATTCTGGACTAATGTCTTGCGCCATTTCTAAGACGGTCCTCGGAGGTGAAACCACGTTTTAGAATGTAATTTACTTCCTTCAACTATTTACTAATGTCTTATTTAGGTTCCAAAGATCACATGTCATATAGTACTTCATGGGTTGTATGCACCATGTCAATTCGACGTCAGTAATTCGATTTATGTGACATTGATTGAATTTCACATTGATTATTTGCCAACACTTTATTCTATTTCATATCTATTCAATGTAAAGTTCATATTTTTTTACATAATACTAAAAATGTTATGAAATTCTAGTTGTGGACAATAACCCAAGTTTGGAATTATAATCCTGTGATCATAACGTGTACGCAATTGAAAGTGCTATAGCTAGAACACAGATTGTTCGAGAATTTGTATCACCCACTACAGAGTACAGACCAATCTGAATTGATCATGGGACTCTTGCGCACTCGTTACAAATACGTCCAACCCATGCTTTGACCCCGATCAATTATAATGATCACCTGGACCGTGTCCAGCGGAATGTGAGAATGACACCTCGAAACACGTTATATCATGACTCCTCGACGTCTGTAGACGTACGTTGTTCACGTATCGTGGTATTATTTACCGCAAATATCGATATCTTCATTAACGTTCGGATTACGGAGGGCGGCGGGGGTGCTTTGTAGTGTTGACCGCAGTCGCATGTGCCAAGCCGCTAGCGCGCGGCCACTCGCCGAGGACGCACAGAAGCCGTGTTATGCTCCGCCGTCCAGGTCAATACACTTATTCGCGTGTATACCTTATCGCGTTCCCATTATCGCGTTAAACCTATTTCGTTCGCATATCGATCGTATTAGCCCACTGTCTGCAAGTGGTCTTGAATTTTTCGAGTGTCAATCGCGAGTGGTTGCGCGTGTATCGCTCATCGGATGACATCAGTTAAGCCATCACGTCCGTTGGAAACAATACGCGCTCAGTGTCCGCAGCGTGGCCGAGTCGGACGCACGAGGACCTTCATGGAGGACGGACGTTGTGCGACGTGCGAAGCCCTAGGGCGGCGGAATCTGTCTACGAAGCTGCTCCAGATGGCGACTGCGCAGGCGCATATGAAGACATGTTCACACGCTGCTTCTCCGCCCGACCCGATGCACGACTCAGACCTAGCATCCCGCGCAATCGCAGCTAAACGGCGTAAATCAATAGCCAGCTTCAAATTAAGCTTAACACAAGAATCGCTACCGAAACCTACAGCAGCTGAACCCCCCAGATCGATTTTCGCTCGCAGAAATACGTGGTGCCCGTAAGTTTCTTCAATTATACACATAAAACCATTTCGTTCTCGTTCACGATTATTCTTACTGAGACACATTATTCATTTATTGCTTCAATGGTTGATATGTACTTAACTTGTAAATTGAAGTACATCCTTGTATGTCACATTGTTTGTTGCAGTTATCTGGTATGTTTTATCATTTGTTGTACCTATATTTATCGCCTCTTCACTTTGGTTACGGGACAGTTTATATTATTAGGTATTAACATTTTTTTCATCACGATTTCTGCCAAATCATTTATCTCGTTTTACATCAATATTGCTAGAATAGGATCTTTATCGTGGCTATCATCTACATTGCCGATCTCTTATTTTATTTCATAAGCTTTTAACCTTGGGTTAAAATTGCTGCTCTAAAAGACAGTCTGGGTCTTTTTTCGACCACGAACGAAGGTCCCTCACACTGGTTACCGTCGTTGCGGACATTAATCGATACAACCTTGGACCTATCAGCTCATAGATACAATCACTGGCAATGTCGAATTTGCACTATATATAATTAATCTATCTAATTATATCATGAGTTTGATATGAAATTGCAATATCGGCTTATTTTATTATAATGATGAAGGTTATTTTTTAATACCAAGGAGTTAAATTATTATATCATCTGATAAATCTTCACCTTATTGTTGTGAATCATAATAATAATTTTAAATGATTTCCCATTCGGAGCAGTATTAAGGAAAGTGGTTAGGGGCATCTGCCTTATACTGGAATGGAGTACTATTCGGTGCTAGCGGAAATCTCAATTGGCGTAATTGAGATGCCCAAGTAAGTCAATAAGAAAAGAATTAGGAATTTGTAACTTGAGAGCATTTCTTTTGTTTTTGTTAAGATAACAGCTTTGATTTTCGTGCTGGGCATATCCGTTTGTCTCCTATCTATCACAGAACTCTATCCTTGTCTGAAATACTATACGATTTTCAGATCATTCAATTTCTTCTTTTGGTCTAAATATTGACTATTTCATAACGATACTACAGAATATATAATTGTCTCCATGCTTCCCATCCCAACTCGACCAAAAACACCTTTATTGTCATTTTGACTCATTTTGCTAGTTGATGATCTCTGAGTGTATTATGTTAAATATACTATGCTTGATGAGGTCATCTTCATATATGTATCCGCATGTCTCGTATCTCTCGATTATTCTATCAAGTACCACTACACCAACGATAATTACTTTATAAGTGCACTATTGTGACTAGTAAAAAATGTATGTGTAAAATCCTACATATAGTTTTTGCTAATACAGCAATCATCTGATGCCGTCATTTTCAACGTAAAGGTCACATGTTCATGACTATGAATTCTAATGCAATGCCAAAGTATATGGTTATAATTTGAAATTCGGACATTATCTCAAATTTAATTATGTTGCGAATTTATGATCGCTTAAATTCACAGGCAGTTTATAATACTATTCCAATCAACATATTGTTGGTTAATGTTGTGGTTTTTTCTTGAAACTAGATGACTGAGCGATACAACCCATAATTGGAACTTGATGCAAGAATGCAGAGATTGACAAATCTCTGCATTCTTGCATCAAGTGACAGATTTTTTAAGGGATACTCAGTTGTTGTCATTGAGATCAGAATGTTGGTGATTGTTATGTAATTAATTTAAGATTGTTTTGAAAAGAGTAATTGCTGAGTTTATTACCGGCTCTTCTCAGCAGATACGAACTGTTATTAGAGTCAGACTATTCATAAGTGCATGCGAAGGAGTATTGATTGCTGGTATAGTACTTGCCATCCTTAACACTATGTTATGGTCACACAAATCCTGTCCAGTGTAAGAAATCTCTTAAATCTAAATTTAGTATTGGCCTCTGATATATGTTTAAGAAATGGTATCCCATACTTCTGTAAACTCGCAGTTCATATGTCTCATCAAATTTTGTTTTGCGCTAGGCCAAAGGTTGCACTTATTATAGATCACGAGCACTTCAACATGTGTTGCAACTTCTTCAATATTAATGTCAATCGTATCTTACGCCTCGCAGCGCTTGTCAAGTAGTGTCGGTAAATCATTTCCCCTTTTTAATTATGTAACTGTTAATGTCCAATCTTATATTGATATGATACTACATTCCATGTCTAGATCTCTCGGATTGATTTGTTACTTGCTGTAATGACCCCGTAACTTTGCAACATCTTTGCAAGTAGGTTAACAATTTTAAAACGCAAATTGACTCTTTGAAGTCTTGGAATGTCATATTTATTTCGTAGTGTTTATTTTGAGCCGCCAATTCAGTAAAATTTGGATTAACAGTACGATTTAACGCATCGTAAACCATAAACGTTCTTATTTAAGCCAAACCGAACCGATTCATATAAGTAAAGTTACACGATCATTCGTATGGATTGATAATTGTATTGCATTACTTATATTTTCAACTAATTGTCATAACAACTAGACCATGTTATTTTATACCAAATTAAGAGATAAATTGTATAAAGCACCAAGGTTATTAATTAATATCACACTTGTGTCATCATCAGATGTAAAAATAGCTTTAATTCAGCTCGTTGCGTTAATAAAATGGTGTCAAATATCTCAAACAATCGTTAAAAATATAAGTAGTATCCTCTTGCATGGCTCTGTGGCCACAAGCTACTTTACATAGAGATCATACGGTGATATAAACAAACAGACGAAAAATAATTTTTTTTCGACATACATGTACTCATGCAATACGTTTCATAATTTATAAATTCTGTAACGCGAATCGTTATGTATAAATCTTGCGATATACGCATTTAATTTATCTCTGTTTCTGTTTATTTGTTAGAGGATTGACATAATGTCCCCAACTCCCCACCTCGAATTCTCGCCAAGCCACTTGTCGTACTTACAGGTTGTTACGGTTCTCGGTTTATGCAAATGAGCGTACGTATTGCGATCTTGTCGTTTTCCTACTGTGAGCGAACAATTGTTGATATTTTCATTCCCACTAATTTAGAAGCGAACATTAAGTAAAATTTATTCAAATGCAATTCAACTTCCCTTCTCATCGTCTCTTTCCGGATTGATTACATGTTAACTAGAGGTCAAGGAACATCATCTACATAGAAATAGTTATTGTCAAGACTCCTAATCAATCTTAATTTACAAGCTGCTTCTTGTATATCTGCTCTCGTCATTCTCAATTTGCTCGGAAAAATAACTGTCTCAAACATTTCCTAATCCTATTGCGTGAAACTTGAACTTTGATGAACAATACACGGAAGTGTCTGCAGTAATCACTCTAACAATTGTTTGATGACACTAGTCTAGTCTAGCCGTCTCACTGATAATGCCTTGTTGAGACTAGCTTGTTTTCAGAATATCTCATGCGTTAATTTTAGATGCAATTTCAAGTTCTACATCTCTTGTTTCTGTTCCGGAACGTTGTTCATGACTTGTTGTGAAGAAAGGATGGCTTATTTTGGTTTGGCTGGTTTATTTTCCTTAATTATGTACTTAAGAGTTATACGATTAAGCACCTCACGATTGTGGCGTAAATACTATTTTAACAATGTTATTTATAGTAAGTTTTGTACTCTATTTGGAGCGTCTTAAAAACTTCCACTTATTTTTTTACTGTTTATTTTGTAGATAGTAAATGACAACGGTCAGAACTAGAAAACCTTGAACCTACGCGATAGTATGATTTAAATTAACCTTCAGCATTATTTAGAAGTAAGGTGCGGCGGCTGTTAGATTCATTCTCGTTTTAAAGTACGGGGCGGGTGTGTCGCAAAAGCGTTGCCTAGGTGTTTCGAGGCGCCATCATCGTAGCCCGTAGTAGGTAGAGTCGTGCGCGCGCCACTTGCTGCGATCCCCCCTCCGTCCCTCCCCACCTCGCTGCGACCGGCCTGGTCCCAGTTTGCCGCAACGCGTCGATCCGGCTGCCCGTGCGCCAACTCAACCTTTTTTTTTACATTTTTATACACCACAAACACGCACAGCGGACTCTTAACAGAAAATTACAAAAACGGCACCGTTAAAACCTATCACAGGGACTCGAAAGTCCCGCACCGTACAATCGATAGACGAAGTGGAAACCATGCAAACTAAACTCATAAGTGGAAGCTACACATCCATCATGAACAAGCAAGATCTTCTAAGAGAAGTCGTCGTGAAGTACATAGACTACTTCTACCCTGTGTAAGTACCGTTACTTTGTCATTGTCTGCAAAGAATGTGTTGGTCACTTGACGCATTGCAGGGATTACGTTTTGGCTGCTCTGTCTGTCCCGAGTGATGGCGTGAAGGTTTTTAAAGGATTCAGCTAATTACTGAGCCGGTAACTCGGTGAAGGTTCGATGGCAACGTGGCCGAATGCAGTCAGACAAGCGGTTGCTACTGACGTCAGCGCCGCCTATTGAACTTGGGTGTCTCTATCGTCTGGGTGCTGTATCGATCCATTGCATTAAAACCACATTATATTCCTACTATACTAGATACCATTGTAAGTTCTGCGGATTTTAACCTTAAAGAAAGTCTTATAAGCCAAACTATGAAATCAATCAGGTACTTATAGTTACCACCAGGATGTTTCAATGAATAATATTTTTCACGTCCATTACCAGATGTTGCCCAATCAATTTCAGTTACAGAAAGTCGGTTGAGCTTTTATATGAACTGCAAACAATGCGGATCCTAGTTACTAACACATAATAGTAGGCGACTCTAGTTTAGATCACAAACATTTGCTTTGTACTCGCAATGAAGTCATTCAAAACATAGATGATGTTTTGTGAAATTCTAGGGAAAGCACCGTTGCGTGACCGTCTCGCGTGACAAGCATTGACTACCTGTACATATTCCCCCAGTGTCCCACTAATATCCTTTGTGACCAATACTTTGAATTGTTCAGATGCTTATAACTCTACATATTTAGTGATTCCATTTTAAACCGAATCATGATTTTACTTGACTCCAATATTTGGTCAAAAAATAAAATGTCGTAAGCACTTCCTTTATATACAATCAGCTGCAACTACATATAACGAATTTTACGATTACTACCTTGTTCTGAATGCATATCGGCAGTCAATTTATTTCTCTAATTGAAAGGAACAACCAGTACCAACATTATGAAACGCGACGGCGAGATGTAACGCCATCGAGTCAGCGGCGCCAACCGTGTCGACATGATACCCGTCGATTTCCCTTCAACGACCTTGCGCGTGCGCAGCCTCCTCACTGCATGTTACCAAACAATGAAAACATTATGCGGCGATAATGCTGATTATCTGTTTCTATTTCCCGTATAATTTCGTTATATCACAAACTAATTGAATGATTTGTAGCAATAATTCAGATCATTGTGAACAAATTGCTTGTCAAATAGTTTAATGTTTATGATCTATTTTCTATGTTCCAGGCTTACCACCATATTTAAATGATGCCTAATAAATGCCGGTAGTAGAAGGTCCAAATATTTTATAATACCAATGTATGAGTAATACATAAATAAATAAATATCCTGGGACATTCCTCACACACGGTCATCTGATCCCAAACTAAGTAGAGCTTGTACTATGGAAACCAGATAACTGATATAATACATATACTACTTTTTGTTTGTAAATACATACTTAATATACATAATTACACCCAGACTCAGGACATGCAGACATGTTCATGCACACAAATGCATGTCCTGTGTGGGACTCGAACCCACGACCTGCGGCGCGTAAGGTGAACCTTAACCAACTGCGCCAACTGGCCCGTCTTGAATAGAATTTTCATGCAAGTAAATTTCTTCAGTGAACTTTGTTTGCAAGACAGCATTGTTTTTCAACAGTAGCGCACACAATCGCTAACATAATCTGTGAATCATTATTCAAAATTAGATATTGTTATCGTAACGATGCTATTTCTTCTGCAATTACTTTCGTAAATTAAATACGTGATCATCGTCATGTCTCGCGATATAGCAATAACTACTTCTCCTTTTACTCGACTCGCGTATCAGTGATTTGGCAAACGACATTAGTTTTCGAAGTCCAAATCTAGTCTACATTCAGAGCACAAACGCCATGTAAATATATGTTAATAATTGGTTGGACACCTGCATATTTACCATCATGTCATCGAGAAAAACATGTCTGATGCAAATTCATTTAAACAAATTCTTGCTCAATTCTTTTTGCCTTGCCTTCCAAGTCAGTCATATTATACGAATCTTGTGTTTCTTAACAAAAGATTTTCATCAAACCAGTTTTGTAATTCACTAAAGTCGTGGACCAGTGTATTCGGCAGATGCTATTTTCGTCGCGGATGATGACAGAGAGCGAATATAAAAATGAATCTTATTGTTTTTGTTCGTCGATATAAAAACGCTATGTTATAAAGGAGTCTTTTGTTGTTATATAAAAAGCCCATGTTAAAAACGTTCAAGCCTTTGTTCGAGGAGGTCTGTTTAGAGTGCAGTAGAGTCGAGCGAGTGTGATCTACGTAAACACGCACGTGCGTGGTGACTGATGACAAAACGTTTATCTCTTTGTTTGCATCTCATATTTGGTTAACATCTTTTTCATTTGTTTACCGTTTACGGTCTTGAGCTGTACTGTTTCTCCATTCGCGACCAATGAGTACCGCGCTGATATTTTTTACAGAAACTTCTTTTTTAGTTGCGTTTTTGTCGCTTATTTCTAGTTTTGTATGTGCAAAAAGTATTTTTGGTTGATGACTGTTTTGAAACTTCTGTGTCAGTCAAATAACGTTTGTTGCCAGGTCCGCTTCGTTGATTGACACGTATGAAACTCATTCGCTTGAAGTATATTTGGCAACAAGTAGTCTTTCACAGATAGGTTGTGAAAGTAGCTCATTTTGCATTAAAATTACTAGATGAGAGTAGCATATGGGCACTGTGGCAAATTAATTTAGAAGGCTTAAGAAAATGAGACATGCTCCATTTGACTTTATAATTATGATCGTTTAGTAGTAGTCTTCACTGAGAGATGTCGTCACCTCCGCCAGATACTTTCTCCGCTTCTCCGATTTCGCTGTCTTATGTTTCTACTTTTTTATGTACACACGGCTACATATCACGCTATATATTTCCAGTATAAGCTGACCTCTCATTGTACAGAAATCCTTTACAATGCTAGATCAGCTTATACTGGAAATGTATAGCTTGATATGTAGCCGTGTGTACCTCAATACCGTTAACTTTGCAATTTTGTCAACTTCCAATCTTGCGTAATCTCTCAAAGAATACCGAAACTTGTTCTCGTCAAGAATCGCATAGAGAAAGCCTGATTTTATTTTTATGTGTTGTCATTCATTAGTTTTAGCTTTCGAGGATTATATCTCGATCCAAATATTTAAATAAGTGTAGTGACGTGTTGCTTATTCTAGATGTTGTAATAAAATAAAAACTGAATTCGATGACGGTAGCCGAAATTATCGTTGCGGATCTTCCTTTGGTCCACGATAGTTTTAATATCTGAGAAGGCAGTAGACCGGTTTAAATCAAATCCCTATGGATCTGTTGCCGTCCCTATGGTTCAGATTCAACTGAAGTGTTGTGTTGTTCGCCTGATTGATGCGACACGGAATTCGTAGGAGAAAGTCAAGTACGTGGCCGTTCGTAGTACTACATACTAGCTATAGGACTATTATACCAGAGAGATTGGATCATAATAGATAAGTCCGGCAACTGCAGTAGTCAGTAATGGCATCTGTAGTTGCCATAGTAAGTAGAGTGTGTCGTCATAGGATCTGCACGCGCCATTCGTGCGCCATTTTTCGCACTTTTTTATTGTAAATGAGCCTAATGATCACTATTATCGAGTTCGAGTTCTAATGAGCAACGAATGTTTGATATTTCTCACATTTTCAGTTACCCTACCGATGAGGTTTTAGACCTCTGCGATGACGGTACGCTGACTTGTAACTGTTATTTCAATTTAACTGCTAATTATCTAGTTTGTCTCAATAACAGACAGTTCTGCTTGGATCGATACGGGTTTCTAGGTCAAGTCTTTACACTTGAAGAGTCTCGGGTCAGTAGAGATACTTGAAATCTGCAACCCACAGTTATGAATTTACTTTGCATATTTTTGCCATGTTAGATATTTAATATACTTAACTTTGTTTATGTATAAGCCAATAAGTTAAATAGGGTACCTGAATTCCGTTTTCATTGTTCCCTATATTGTTACAAATACCGATCAGTTCAAGATACGGGACACTGCTTTTGTAATATTTATCCACAACGCCTCCAACGTTGGTTAACATAATCATCCGCACTGCAACCGACGGAAGCTCTTCTCAAAATTACCGGTCCTCCGGGTATATTTATTACCGTTATAATTATAAGTTAAAGTGAATTATCTTTCAATGCGATCATATGCCCTTGCGCTACCTTTCCAATTGCACCAATGCCTGCAAATGCGTACAAAGTAACTGTGCTGTGACGTGCGATTGTTCTGCTGTATTCAAACGTGAAAGCGATCAATTAAACGAATTGTATTCGCATTACGACTTAGTGATAAACAAATTAACGTTGTGTTTACGTAAAAATAGTCCACTGCTAATTTTGTTTCCTTACTAACTAGACAAAGACTTAACACGAATCGGCGGAAACGCACAATTATATGGGAAACGTTACCACCGTACGCGTTTTATGCGAAAATCTCAATTTACAGGGACGGCCACGCATCCGTGCGTGAATGATTTATGAATTATTTATACAGTTAGTATGTACATGATTATGGTTTAATATTTCCGTATCCCGAAATTCTACTAATGAAACCTTGATACATAGTAATAGAATAGCCTAATGAGCAGACAAAGGCTAAAAAGGCCGCTCATGCAATATTGCTAATGCAATTCATTTTTCGTATTCTCGACAGATCCTACGTACCTAATTCCATAATTTTTTGATACAATAGTTACTCATTATATTCCATTTAATTCATTAAATTATTCGGAATTTATGAATTAAATAAGATCTGTGAAAAATGGAAGGAGTTGGATGAGGCATAATTTGCCAATGGCACACAGGCTAAGATTACCACCGGTTTCAAGATATAGAAAATATTAATTAAAACACATGATGAATAATTTAAGTAAATTAATTAATAAGGTATAAATAAATGTAATTGTCTGAATCTTATAATATTTTAAATAAGGACACCATTAATTTGTTTGTAAAGTCTGAATAAAGCGCTTCATGATTATTATTATATGATCTGCTGTAAATTCGTAAAAATGAATTGCATTAGCAATAATAGGTACTCTAGATTTCTTTTTCGCCCCCCTGGTATTTATATGCAAGTAAAAAATTTTGCATCAACGTGTTTACTTATGCTTAAGATCAGCAACTTTATCTACCTACTAGCACATCAGTCTATTTTGAGTACAACTGATTGTCTCATTTATTTGGTCTCTCCCTATCAACCTCGCCTTTCAACAGTTCCAATCGAACCGGATTGTTAATGTACTATTTAACTAATTATGCGAATTTCTCTTTGTTACAGCGCATCGGGCACAAGCGCGGTGGCCATCGACAACAAGATCGAGCAAGCTATGGTGAGTCTCTACATATTAATACCAAACTTTTATTTAAATAAGTGCAGTGATCAAGTTGTTGAGACATTTTATACTCGCGTTGAACATAGGATCGGAGGAAGCAACATTGCGTGCTTCAAAACTATAGATTCTTTACAACGCACCGTATCAAATGCCTACGTCATCACATGACCGGCTACGTGAGTTGCTACGTTAAATGCTCCTTTGTACTTGCCGCCGAGTAGCTATTATCATAATTTACTCCAATAGCGGAAATAGCATCGTATAAAATGTCATTGAGAAACGGTGTACGCCATTTTAATTTGTTTAATATCGACCACATTTTTTTAAAGCTCAGAAGGTTCCTAAATGAGATACTTCTGTTGTCAGGTATTATTTTGCTGGATAAGAGGTTCTCTGTCGTTAATTTTATCTAAATCTTTGTCGGTAATCGGCTTAACCAGTATATCGAAAAGGGCTCTCCTTATTGTCTCGCCGTAATACTTATTAATATTTTATCCTCTCTAATAACTATTCCTAGAAGTGCATTTTATTCTGTATTCAATATTCTGAGCGGAAATAGTTTTTGCAGAAGCTTTATGTTCAGGACATTAACTCGATGCTGTGTCAGTCGGCCATGATGGTTCCGCATGTTCTCAATCTAAGGGATTCGAGGAATATACAACCGGCTTTGAAGACACCGGCTTCCATTGCTCGGAATTACTTCGTTTGATAAAGTGCACACTTCAATGACCACTTTACAGAACGACTGATAATTTTCGTATTATCAGTGTCTCACATATACATGAAATAATTGGTGTTATCTGTACCTATTAAGTAACTTGGCTAACAGTCATTGAACTTATTAAGAACTAATGGATGTGTCTTACCAATGACCAATGCGTAATCCACTAAAATATTCGCCGTTAATGTATATTATGTAATTAATTTGGAAATAGTACTCGTCATAAATGATAAAATTTCTCCTACAACTGAGCGTTAATCCGAGAAATCGGTCAGACGATTGACCGATATAAAACAACATGATAAGTTTAAATGTAACAACGCTGCAGCAACTGCGATAAAGCAAAGTGGTACACATTGAAGGAATTTCGACACTGTCATGCTTTTATAAACTGGTAGTTATAATTCAGTTTCACGTAGCAGTTGCGTAAAGATGCAATCTCCCAAGAGCTTATCCGTGTCTATAATAGCAAGCAATGGCCGAGCTGCATAACACCCGTTATTAGATCGGAGCCACTGTTTGAATATCTAATGACTTCCCCTTTTTAATGGCCAGGAAACGCGTCCCGTTCTACCCCTGTGTTAAGTATAACTTGACTATTGTTATTGTTTTCAATCCGCCAGCATTTGATCATTTACTTGGATGATCTCCTTTCGGACGATGATGATACATCATGCCATTGTGCGTTAAGTCGATGTCTCATAATAGATCTGCAAGGTTAACCGCCAAACTTTGGCAACACGTAGTGTCTATTGCATTCCGGTGTGGGTAATTTGATTTTAACCTGTTGTTAAACTATTCACAAAGTTCTGAACACTATCTGAAGATTATCGTTTAGCTGCAAGTGCACAAATTTTATGATGTATAAATGTATACTATATTTTTTGTCTAAATAGAGTCTATAGAATGGTTTGTTCAATATAGGCTTTCTTCTTCTGTATTTAAGAGCTGTGCTCTTGTCGGTATAGCTTCTTCCAGTCTGCTCTATCATTAGCAACATTTTGCACAATATAGACTACATAATAATAATTCAAATCATCTCTCATTCATTAATTACTGCAACTTTAACAACAATTAATATGTTTTCAGAAATTGCGATTAAAGACGTTTAATGAAATCAATTTCTAGTTCAGCCACAATTTCAATATTTATAATCTCCCTAGTTAAAATGTAATTTAATGCATCGATGCATGTCTGTTGTTTTGTGTATTATCCCTCAGCGTAATTTGCATCTAGGGAAAGCGTATCACTTACATTAGGTTTGTTTATTCTATCCAATGCAATCGTGATCGCAATTTAGATCCATCGTCGTGCACTATTGGGCTCATCTCACATCGGCTATAATTAGCCGACGCAGATGGCCTCAAGCGATTGACCCCAATCCAGCCCTAATGCACACTACCATCACATCATAGTATTTTTATCACTGCCTCCAACACGCTCGTGTAGTTCACCGACCACCATATAAGTCTTTGAAGTTGTTATCTTGCTTCAATTGATTGTGAGCGGGCGAATTAATCGCCTCCATGATAACATCTTTGTTATTGACTACCGATTCTATTTGTTGCCATTCAATTACATGATCTATTTCGGTCTTCTGTTATTGTTATATTGACGTTTTTTATCAAATTGGACTGAGTAATCTTAAGCTTGCTTATTTATTCCTTATCGTGTAGTTAAAAGATTATAGTTGATTAAGATAAATTTGACATCAGGAGTTAATAGTTAATAAACATGCATAGCTCGTTGCATATCTATGCAATATAATCTTACTCACGAATCCATGTAGCAACTCGCCTCCAAAAATTAATAAAAAGCACGTATCTCTCCTGTCGAAACATTTGTTATGTGCATGCATGACATGTGTTACATAATTGTCCTGATTAGTTTCATTGAAATAGCTTTTAAACAACCAGCTTTAAATGTACCTCATAATTTAAATCTTTATTTTTAAATTCATCAAACGTTTATTCGACATATTAATAAATATGTATAGTGAGTATATTAACTTAACATCTAAAGCATCAAGCAAACGCCGTATGACCAGTATTTAAACCGGTCTACCTTGAGGCACGCCATCTTACACCGCGCGCGATGAATGTTGTGTACACCTGCAGATTGTATATAATTTCGGATTCTGAGATAGGTACAGCTCTGGTTCTCGCTGGTTTTCGTAATATCTCGCCTCCGCCATGTATTACGTCATCATAGTAGACATATGTTTACGCATAAGCGTCCAATTGGTGTGTACCAACCATAGCTCACACCACTGACCCGGTTTCGTACAACTGTTCAAACATTAATTTCTTTGATTCTGTTAGAGTGTTTACATCCAAGCAGCTATTCTTTAAAATCTCATAGAAGTATTGGTGCCGCTGTACAATGTCTCTTTCTAACGGAACAGTTATTTTGTTTTCATCGTGTTTCTAAGATGTCATTAGCAAGTATTATGAAGACGGCATTTATTTGTTTGGAAGGTGCGTCTAGAAATTTTTATTTGCTCCAAGCGCCTCTGCATGCTAATTCCCTGTTGTATACGTGATTTGCATGAGCCAAGCGTGACCCGACGGGACTCAACTGACCAAGAATAGACACGGAAGGAAAGCCGGCCCCGATGCGGTGTTGGAGTGGAGACACGTGTTCTCCTGATTACTCGACCGATTAGTCGACGCTTACAGCTGGATAGAGACTCGAAGACGTCGGGAGGTCACACGATTCGGTCGCGTGCCGTCAATATCGAGATTGAACGTCGGGTAATTTGCAACTAAGAGTGGCTACGAGAGCGCACGCGCCAGATCGGAATCGCATCACGAAACCAGGAAACGCTGGTGGATTTTTCTCGGAAAATAAACATGTACTCTGTAATGAAGCCGTCACGTGCTCTATGTTGAGTAGTTCCACTTGCAGCGTTTTCTATCATGAATTGGTCCCAGAATTTCCTATTCGGTTCTCCTAATTTGTTTTTTATTCCAAACGTATGTTCAATATTGCTAACCAGTACAATAAATACCTCAATTATTACATTAGCCTTATTTGCTCTCCTTTATCTGTTATTTGCTGTACTGGCACTTGTTATTTACCAATGCTAAATTTGTTATTCAATCGTTATCCATGGAAAAATCCGTTTGCTTATCCGTGGAAATCTACCAGTTGTTCTTATAATCTATAGATTATTTGGTTGTATAATTTTAGATATTGGTGATGGACGTGAAACAGATTGCATCTAGAACGGTAAACATGTTTTTGCCAACAAAAATCGCCTTCATATTTACATAAACATCTATAGTATCCCACGAATACCGAACTGTTATCTCAGCCGTTATGATTTTGTCACTTTTTAATTTATTATCTTAAGAAGTGAACCAATAAAATTGTGATCATAATATTGATTCTCTCTCCCATCTAAATTCTTCTCACCTTACAAGGTGTTTATGAAATCCTCGACCAAGAAACAGTTATTACAGGTTATTGTTGCTGTTCTTATATTTATCGATGAAGCTCAACATTATTCAACAAAATTAGAGGCGTTGAACTTTAAAGACCAAAATGTCACTAAAACTGGTATAAAATCTAAAAATAACAACTATTAACTATTGATGGTATTATTAATTATTAACATTCAGTAGCTCACTCTGACAAATACGCTAACAGATCTTGGCAACGAACTTCAGACATAGCATACAAGTTAGGTGGTGTTGATATCTGTTATATCATAAGCAGAAGTTTATCTGAGAGTTCATTACGGACATGGATAATGGCCAATGAGATAAATCGTTAATTAATAACTAGGGCTACCGGTTGTTTGGAACAGTTATTAAATTATTGTTGTTTCGCGATTTCTTAAGTATCTGTCTTAATTTTATTTGTATAGGTTTTTTTATAATTAATATTGTTATAAAGTATAGGTAAATAATTGTAGACCCTGACTTATTAGTATAAAGTGAGTTTTTAAGACTGTGATAGCTCAGTGGTAATGACGTCGGATGCCGGGTCGAAGGTCCCGGGTTCGAATCCTACAATGAGCTTGAGCTTTCGGTGAAGGAAAACATCGTGAGGAAACCATAGTACAGTGATAGGGTACATTGTAGTACCCACCTGGCATGCTAACCACCCTCAAGTTGAAAATCTGTCGCCAAACAACTATCGGTGTGTTCCGACAGCTGCACTTGAGAGCCAGTTCCTTCTAGGCGTTGTGTGCTTACCACCTTCGGCCAAATCATCACTTACCATGGTGAGATAAGAGATTGCGGTCAAACACAGGCCTATAAACGGTATAAAAAAAGCTTTGCACTAGATTTACTTGAATATTGTTCTTGAAGATCAAGATTAAGAATTAATCACCTTTACCACAGAGAAACTGTATTTCAAAGTCAAAGTCAAAGCCATTTATTCAATTTAGGCCCCAGAAGGGCACTTATGAAGGTCACATTTACTGAAGTTACCACCGGTTCGGAACTCGGCCTTCAACTGAGAAGAATCCGGCAAGAAACTCAGCAAGGTTACATTTTTAAATATTTTTTAGACAATCTGACTGTTTGGCTTTTTTTCCAAATAATTAACAATAAAAAAGATATACCTAAGCATAGATACAGGCGAAAAATAATATTTAAAACCAGCCTACCCGTTAATCACTCATAATAAAACTGAAGAAAATTATCGTTTGTAGTAGCCCTGCCAGTTTGTGATGATTCTTACATTGACATCACCTCCGTAGGTCAAACAGTCCACTGCAGATTACAGATTGACCTCAACAGCAAATTTTCACTTGTTTGTATTAAATGTTATCGCAACGATAATATGACTACGTCAATGCATATTTACATCAACATTGTTTATAACTATATTTTTATCAATATGCATATGTACAGTAATGGTATTAAACAGACGGGGAAGTTTGATAACAGTGTTTGGGCTGAAATTTGACAGGTCAGGGATTGGTATGATAGGAATCTCGTTGAATTTTGCTGGATTACCTTTATATTAGACCTTACGTAACCGACTTATAATACTGTTGTCCACATAACATTACTTATAAATTGTGTCACGATTATTAATAGTTCATTGTTTCCAACATAACTGTAACCAACTGCGAAAACATTTCGCTAAAATATGGTATCTTAACCGTATTTAAACATGTGGTATTGAAATAACATCGCACCTATGAATATGCGCAGTACTTATATATATGCCAATTTTAACTTTATTTCTATATTAACAGTGATCTTTTCCCTGTTGTGATTAAATTAAAGGTATGACATGAACAAATTTTCTAAATATTTTTATGTGGTTGTCATTGTACAAATTTATGAACAAAAGAATAGTTATTGATTTAACAAGTTGAAATTGTGTCTATTGTTTTAAATTTAATTACTTTGCCTCCATTTATAAGATCATTGTTGTTCAAATTCATACCTATTATACAATATGACATGCAGTTTTATTTTTAGTCGTTACTCCTAAGCGCTTGAACTTTGAAATATCTCGTTGCAATTAAATTTATAGATAGGTTGCAAATAACTCACATAATACCATATTGGTAATAGCAATTGTCAGAATAATAACTGGAATACTGAGTTTCTGAAACAAAGCTGTACATTGAACTTAACAACGACGAGTCGTCTGTTTCAAATCAGTAAAACCTTTATTAGTCATAAGACCGCTGTCAGCCGGAGAAAAAGAGGAAAAGTGCTCGCTCGGCCACTTTTACGTCAGTATGATCTGTAACCAGTTTCACAAGTCCACGTACAATTGATTGAAGTTCCTCTTGCTCTTGAACATTACAAAAGTTCTTTATTCCTTTCTCTGTGCAATATATTTTAACTTTCAAGATTTCAATGAAACGACGTACGAAAACAAAAAGAACAAAATATTTACAGTTAATTAATATGTGTAGCAAATCGTTCGGTTGAACGTGACGAGACAGTTAACGAGAGATGAAATTACAAGCAAGGTTAAATTGATAAAATGTTCGTAAATATTTCTGAGCCTCAGTTATCTAGGCACCGACAGTTAATTGAATCAAATATTTGGAAAACAAAATACAATTCATCTACACACACCGTACAATCTTGTTCAAACAATATATAAAAAATCGTCATTAAATCTTGCAAACATTTGTACAATTCATTGTGCACATTGCTATACATTTCTATGATCATTATTGTAATAGGCTTATTTGTCACCGTGTGTGATCACAAAGCCGTTGTTCTATAATACGATGATGTCATTTTACCAATTTAATTATAAAACTCACCGTCGTCGGTCGACCCGCGTTTTGAACTGTTGTTTACATATTCCAATTGAAACTTGTTTTTCTACCTTGGCTGGTGTTGTTTGAATCACTAATCATTTTTTTTGTTGCGATAATTTGCTGCTTTGTTTGATAAAAAATACGGTTGAACTTGTTTTTATTGTACCTACCATATGTGATGTAGTTCGAGCTACTAAGCGGATGTATATGCCTATATTTACGTCGGTGATTATCATTCGCATTATTGATAAACAATCTAATTTTATTGTTGTTCAATAACTTATCGTACTGTTTTAAAAACGATCGTTTTAACAGATGCAATCATTTTCAACGTTTTTCTACGGAATTTGTAAATTTCGATCATGTAAAATAAACAACATTGTATTTTCGTCTCACGCACATCTGCCGTGCGTATTGATGAGTTAGTGAGTAAACTCTAGTTGCCATTTTAAACAATACGGCAGATTTTAAACGTATACCCTTGGGCTGATTATGTCATCGGCTGCTGTTTGTGGTTAGCGACTCTGTAAAAGTTCACTGTACTGTTAACGATGACATTGCACTGCTTCTGATCATTTTCTTGAGTGCGTATTTCGTATCTCCCATATCTGTCTGTCTTCGTACCACATGGCTCCATTTAATGTTTTTCATGCTCTATATCGTTATCATTTTACCTACTGACATACAAATGTTAGCACACATGATAGTGTTGTTTGTTTTGCAGTGAAGCTAATCACCACTTTCCTGTTGTTTAAATTTGCATAAATTTGCTAGTTCTACTCAAACACTGCATCAATTGAGTATCAAACGAAGTCTATCAGCGAGCACATTGGCGCCCCGTCAATCTGCAACAGTGACGCGAAACAAAGTATCGCTTTAACGGAATCCAGTATTCGCCGGTGTAATTTCAGAAAACAGATTCCTCTTAATTGAAGGTCGCATCCGCAACACCCACGCGAACCATGCTGAATAAGATCCACATCAAACCTTCTATTTATAACTTTTTCTAATTATAACATCGGACAAATCAGCCCAGACCACTTTTAGCCAGTCTTCAATGCTAAGTGAATATTTGAGTCACATCATCGTCAAAAAACTAGAACGTTGATCTTTTAAAATTATCTTCGCAGCTCATTTTTTGTAGGCGTCAACGAAAAAATGCTCACTTTTGAAATTTTAAGTACTCACTGTAAGAAAAAAATACATTTCTCAGTTTATTTTTTTAAAATGTGTTCATACATGTTGTTAGATACAGTATGATGTGGTTATGTTCGACCGTCCGCATTCTTTTTGCCCATTATCATAAAAAAAAACAATTCATCTTGTGATTGGTTTTGCTGTATCGCAATGATCTCGTCATAATTTCTGATGTGGAGCAATTTTAAATGTCTGCTTCTCTATCATTCAGCGTACCTTTAATCAAAGTGCTTGTGATTCTTTGTTTTTCTATTGCATTACTTGCAAGAATTATTCTATCTAGTATTAGAACATTGCTTATTGTGCAATTTGAGACAATTACCTACATACCTATAGATTACCTGAGACTCTATTTAAGCTACTGTTCCTACGTGTCTTATTTGGTAAATGGCAGAGCTTCCCACTGCTTCTTCATTATTGGATTGAATAACATCAACTCAAGTAGGTAGCATGATTTCAAAATGTTTTCAATTGTTTTCTTTCTCTGTTTATTCAAGTGTTTTTTTAATACTTTATGTTGATGACATCTTTTTATTGTAATATGTTTATCGGTTCAATTACTGCATCGGCGATTTCCAATTTGGTCATGTCTATAGTAATTTAAAGATCATCAAGCCGCAATGGGATGTCGTGGAAGACTTTTTATATGCTCCAATTTAATGTGGAGCGAGCGTCAATTACGCTGCACATATATCCGCTTGCTTTGAGAGCCTGTAATTATAGTTCCTCTTGATAAACCTCTTGATTTCTTTTATTGGCACCGGTTCCAACATATCTTTTTTTTTCTAGCGCATACCATATAAACTCTGTGATGAAAGATTAAATGCTGTTTACTTCGCTAGCTGAGAAATATATATTTTTAGAACAAAAACTTTTGGCCGCATGGTTTTAAATGCAAAGTAAAATCGTGAAAACAAGGATTCGATCGGTCGGTTGATATCGATGTAGGTTGTGTTGTCGAGTTCAGGGTGCACGGTTGACTCGCGTGGCGGTGACGTGTTCGCCGCCATTTTATATAGGGCGAGCGCGCGCTCAGACCATCAGTCGCCTGGTAGGACGCGCAAGCGCAAGCAACTTCCCCGCGCCACTTCTCAAGCTCCACGTTATCGCCAGTCGCTTTTTAGTCGTTGTCGAGATCGCACATACACTCAGTGTCCCTGAAAACTAGTTCACAGAACAAACATGATCGACGTTGCGCAAAAACAGAGAGATGGCTGCCTTTACGAAATCAGACAGAAGGGACAAAAGGATCCCTGTTATGTGGTTGTGCCCAATACAGAAGTACGTTTTTATTTTAATGATTGTATTTTTAGACTTGTAATTTATATCGACCTTTCATTTAATACGTCGCGTTCAAACCTTGATTCCGTTCGTTCATTCGGTCGCCCGTTTTATTCAACTTTGTTTCATCGGTGTGCTATTTATTATTGATTCGGTGCATTTCCAGGCTTTGTTTACCATTTGACGTCGTATTTATTTGGAAATTTTCGTTTTATTGTTTTTGAAAGTATTGTTAGGTCTTATGTATTACTTGATTAAACCCATTTATTCAGTTTTGGCCCTGATAAGGCAGTTATGAACGTTGTTATTGACTCTACCACCGGTTCGTAATATACTCCTTATAATCTAACGATTCCTTTTGCGTTGTTCCAGGATCTGGTTAAGAGCCACTTGATGTTCGCGGTGCGCGAAGAAGTGGAGGTCCTTAAAGAGCGCATCGCCGAACTAATGGAGAGGATCAACCAGCTCGAAGTGGAGAACACATACCTGAGAGCGCACGCCAGCCAAGACACGCTGGCGCAGCTGCCCTCCGCCGCCGGGGCCAAGCCGCCGGCGCAGCCCCAGGGCCCCCAGCCGCCGGTCTCGTAGACCGGTGGCCCGGCGCCCGTGAACACGCCCGCCGGCCTCTGCCGGCTTCGAGGTGCAAGGCCTCCCCCCTCGGCGCGCGACCCCAGCCGCGGCCCCGGCTCAGGCCCCGGGGAGTCACAATGGCTGTGCTATGTTAATGCGTAGGTTAACACAAGGAACGAGCGCGAGTCGATCGGTCGAGCGCCGAGGGATGGTGCGCGCCCTATACCCGCGAGTCGGGCTGCGGCGCGCCTCGCCTGTCTTCACTCTACGTTAGGTTACAAATGACACGAGTGTCTAGTTAGCGCATCATCAGCGACGCCACCGCCGCCCCCCCCCCCCCCCCATTGTACCGCCGCGGGGGCGCCGCGCCGCGCCGTGAGCCTTCATCCTTATATTATGCTTCGGATTCATTATTATTATTTCTGTTATTAATATTTAGGGTGCAGAATTTCGTGCTAACTGCCATGCTTTTGCTACGCATCTCAGCAACGAGTCTTTTAGTGTTACGATGTATGTTCGTACGTCGTTTATATTTTTATTCGGTTTTAATGTTTAGATATCGCTATCCGATTAATGTATTCCATTTAAGATAAATGTAAGAAGTGTGTTTATAATAAATGTAATAAAATAGTTAAATATTCTTACGCATTGAACAAGGACTGTATGTTAATTTATTGTCTATAATTTTTTTGTATGTAACTTATTTATCACGTTTTAATGTGTACATTAAATCGCCAGTATTGTTCTGAGCAATGATCTGTCGATAGTATTGTACTGATTCGTGTGCAGTTTTCGTTTAGTTCGTACTTTTAATTAATTATTGCCTACACATTACTATTAAAATATAAATGTATGAATGTATGTTATCCGCAATTGATGTTACGTAATGCTGAGTCGTTTAGATTAGAATTGTTGCGAGAATGTCAACTCGGGCGATCGCTGGCTTTAGTGGGTTTTGCACGCTGAAACCGAATAAAAAGTAAATATTTTTATTCCAAACCCTTTATCGATAATAGATGTACCTACTAGCAATTTAACATTGTATTTTTTTTAATAATTAAATTGTTTGTATATAGTACAAGTTGTAATAGAATTGTGAGAAGGAATGATGTAAATAATGGAAGAATGTGATGAAAGGAACCGATTCCGTAGTCTGCCTTCAGAGGATCGCTTCCCATGTAAACGTGAGAGGATATATCTAAAATATATAATATTAAATATACGCTGTATTTAAGCTGGTTTCATTGTTTAACTAAACGAGAGAACAAAGTGGCTGATGACGGAGTGCGTGGTTAGAAAACAAATGGAGAGGGATGATGCGAAGCTAGGCTCAAATGTATTTAAAGCCAAAGCAAGGATCGACTGAGCGCGTCCCAGCGTCTCGAGAGTGACTTTTACTTATAGAGTAGTATTTTGTACAACGCCACTAAATATGTGTATAGATGATTGTTTTTCGTTAGGTCTTCGTAATTATTGTGAATATACAGTAATTTACTCCTAAAAGCATTACCCTAGACCTAGAATGAATTATATGATACTGAAATTTGTAAATATAATGTAAACAGAGTATGTCCATTGTAGCTTATGTTGACCAGAATGGTTCCTCATACCCAATAAATGCAAAACTACTCAAATGATGTTGTATTATTTTCTTATTCGTATCCTACATTGAATTACTTGAATTTGCCTAATATTATTCATAAAAAATCCATTCCATTTAGGTAAAATGGATTTATCATCATCAAACCATGTGCATTTTGAATAAAAATTATTAGTTTTAATAATAATAAAATAAAACAAAAAAAAATCAAAGAACCTCAGATAACATAATTCCACTCCTTCACGGATGGGTAAAATGTCCCAGGATATTAAGATATACATCTAAATAGATGACGCGAGTGTATACTTCACGTGCCTAAAGAGAGAGCAATGCTCTTCTTTTGAAACTTCCGCACAGACAGGGAACTCGCATAAGGCTGCATGTCTACCAGAGATGTGTGGCGAGGGATGTGTTTAGCTGACAAATAGGATCGCTTAATTTTCATGTTATTTTTTCTAATGTCAGCCTAACTAAAGCGCTCTTGTGACATTATGGTAGGTAGGACAAAAGTGGCACGCCTGGTTTTCATACGCATAGGCAGTGCTTCCCAATTAGTGGTACGCGTACCCCCAGGAGTACGCGAAGTTGCAACAAGGGGTACGCGCGCCAATCTCTTAACTAAGATAGACTATAGAAAGACAGTTATATCAAGAGGAATTAATACACATCTCATGCAACAGCAGACTTAAGAGTTGTGTTGCAGAACAATCACTGGGTAATTTATGGGCTTATCTAAAAGACATTTATCGTGTCGGCGAAGCAGCAATTAAATATTTACTGCCATTTTGCACGACTAATACCTTTCCGACAGCCGTTTTTCGGCTATGACAAATTTAAAAACTAAACATTGTCACAGACTTCAACTTGACTTGCGTGCGACTGATGCTGACCAAAAAGCAACCTGATGTTTGAGAGTTATGTAAAAAAGCGTGCGAAATGGGGTACGTGAGTTTGAGGTCTTTCTTGAAGTGGTACGCAGGAAAAACTAATTGGAAACCACTGGGATAGAGACTTGCGTTATTTATTTAGATTTATGTCTGTAAATCTAAGCTTGATAGTAATCCATAATTGTTCTGAATAGTAATCATAAGAGTTAAAATATTACCTCAGAGTATATAAATACTACGTACAAATATTACGAACTATAATAGTAATCCAACTTTGAAAACATATAGCGACATCTATTTTAAATCTCACCAATACGTTGTGGTTCTTTCTTAAAAGCTAGATGGCGTGCATTGCAAAGTACCCCATGTGTACCACATGTTAAACAGTGAGTACAGTCGTCAGTAGATGGCGCTGTTTTCAGAATAGATGGCGCTTTGAGGTAGAATTTTATTGGAAATTAAATTATATGTACCAATTATAAAAATCAAAACAAATATAATTAACAACAACAATAACTTAATCGTGCAATCAGTAACTTAGTCAACGCTAACAAAATGAAAAATGTTGATAATATATTAAATTTATTTTAAGGAATCGTCACTACTCGACACTAGATAGCACCTCCAAATATTCTCGCTTCGAGTCGGTAAATCTGGTGGAACCATGAGTAAAAATATGATCTAAGAGTACAAATAAACCAATATTTTATTATTCTTGATATAAACAAACAAATTTTAACTAAAACACTTTATATATGTGAATAACCGTCATAATATATATGTCGGATTAAGTTACTAATAGCCGTGATATAATCATATCCCTAGTGATATTATTATGTACCGGCCGATAGATATTTGAAAAAGGTTCATCACTATCTCACTAGGGATATAATTATGATACAAACACGATATAGTAAGATAATCACTAGACTAGTCTAGTGAAATGATTGTCGGGGCTGGGTGCAGAGCAAAGACTAATATAATACATTGATGCAGAGTGCGAGGCGTTTCCATCTTGCTAAGTGTCTTGCCGGATCATCTCCGGTGTAGTGGTGGTAGCTTTTCTTTTGTGGATGAAAAGATGGCTTTTACGTGCTTTTACTCTCTTACGGAGACAAATCGGTGATGGCGCTCAACCGGATGTGGTGGTAACATCAGTAAAGCCTAGGCTCAGCTCAAGCTCAGCTCCTAAACCATAGATTTATAGAATAAGCGCGGCCACAGGTTTTGGTCAGTACCCCGATTGTGGCCACTTGCAATTTTGAAAATCAATAAATAAGGCGTAGGAAGGGACTTTTTGGCGGGAACTTGCAGAGTGACGTTGCGTTTTCATTTTTATTTTCATAAATTCGTGTATTTTGAGTTTTATTGCATTTTATCGGTGGTATTTTATCTAATAAAGATCAATCCATGTGCACCAGTGAAGTGCAATTAAATTAATCATATGGGTCGTGCCTTTTCAAGTTGTCTCAAGAAGTCCGTGAAATTTTTTACTACATCCACCATTGTACTAAAACATGACTTTTATGGACGGTGACTAACTTACGACTATGTGAAAGTGATTAATTGTGTGACTGGAATTTTAATAGGTATAACTGGAAAATGGCAAAATACACAAGCCGTGCGACGCCAACATACAAAAAAAAAAGGCGTTGGAGCCTGACTCGTTTATTTTCTATAGTAATAAGAACAATTAAAGTAATAAGAACTTTAGGTGACAAGTAAAAACAAAAATAATAATTTCCGTTATATCTTGAGAAACCTTGAGAATTAGCGATCCTTGGTCTTCGATTTAAACCTTTTTTTTTTTTTTTGGCGTAACACGGCTTGTGTATTTTGCCATTTTCCAGTTATATTATAAGTTCTAGTCACAATAAATCACGTTCACATAGTCCTCAATCAGTCACCGTCCATAAAAGTCATGTTTTAGTACAATGGTGGTTGTACTAAAACTTTTAACGTACTTCTTGAGACAACTTGAAAAGGCACGATACACAATGTGTATCGTGCCTTTTCAAGTGAAATGATCTTTATTGGATAAAATACCACCGATAATATGCAATAAAACTCAAAATACACGAATTTATGAAAATAAAAATGAAAATGCAATGTCACTCTGCAAGTTCCCGCCAAAAAGTCCGATTTTAACTTGATTTCGATGTTATTTTGACAGTCAATGGATTCTTCTTCTTATTTTTAAGTTTGGCAACCAAGTCAGAATTAGGAATTATTTCTGCCAGTGTTAAGTTATATGATAACTTTTCCAATGGAGTACAGCTTTCACATATAGTCCTCAGTCAGTCATCATCCATAAAAGTCATGTTTTACTACAATGGTGGTCATTGTACTTAAACTCTTCACGGACTTTTTGAGACAACTTGAAAATTCACGATACACAAAATTCATTTCATTACACTTCACTGTTGCACATGGATTGATCTTTATATGATGAAATACCACCGATGATAATATGCAATAAAACTCAAAATACATGAATTTATGAAAATAAAAATTAAAACGCAACGTGTCTCTGCAAGTTCCCGCCAAAAAGTCATATTCATAGTCATGTTTTCTTATGATACCTCTATGGTCAAAATACCTGACGAATTTGTCTGAGGAATTTATACAATTGGTACAAATTGGGACTACTTTAAGGTGAAAAGCAATAATCTTAAATATGTGAAAAGTGAAAACTCCTATGAAACTCCGGAAACTCCTCATTCCTTTGACGTGGTAGTAGAATAGTAGTTTATTCATCCATAAAAGGATAGGCAAGGGTTATTTTCAACCATACAGCCATTTCATACGTGTAATTTTTTCTAATATCATTTTCATTTTAGTACAATGGTGGTCATTGTACTAAAGCTTTTCACGGACTCTTTGACACAACTTGAAAAGACACGATACACATAGACATTTCATTTCACGTCACTGGTGCACATGAATGATCTTTATTGGATAAAATACCACCGATAATATGCAATAAAACCCAAAATACACGAATTTATGAAATTTAAAATGAAAACACAACGTCACTCTGGAAGTTCCCGCCAAAAAGTTCTCATTCCTTTGACGTTTAAAATTGCAGCCGTGTCAAGTGTGTGTTCCAAGAAATATAATAATACAAAAATTTGGCATAAGATTGCGCTCTTCTCTTTCTAAACCAGTACGAAAATAATTATCTATCTCACTCTTGTCTTGTAAAATGTAAACATTCATCGTCTGTCAGTTGGGTTGATTTGATTATATTTATTTATTTATTATTCTCGTTCGACTTGTTTATCAATTTAATAATGGATAACATGAGTTTAAAGGAAATACAGAGCAAATTATTACTATGGGAGGCTTCAGAAAATCCTTTGGCGCCGCTTACGTCAGATCAAAGAGAAGCAATACTTGATTTGGAGTCTCTCATACTAGGAGTATCAACTGATTCAGAAGTATTTTTATGTAGTATTACTACTTCAGTTCTTCATAGATTATAGTAGCACGTAACAAAAAAAACTCAACATAGTCTAACAAGCAAATTATCGATGTCGACCATGCTTATTAATTAAACAAATGTTCGAATTTCAGGACAAATCCCAAACCTTGTCAAATGAAGAACAAGACAAGACCATACCATCAGTAGACACTACATATGACTTCCTGGATTGGTACGAGAGTTTGTGTGAGAATAATGTTAGAGCAGACGATACTCCTTATGAAACATACCACAAACAACTGGAGGATAGGAGAAACGAATGTGTTGCTTTGAATAATCAGGTAATGTAATCCTTTGCTTCGATCCCGCCTTTGGTTTAAAAGGTTTCTGGGATAAAAATAAATAAATATCCTGCGACATTCCTCACACACAGTCATCTGATCCCAAACTAAGCAGAGCTTGTACTATGGAAACCAGATGACTGATATAATACATATACTACTTTTTGTTTGTAAATACATACTTAATATACACATACATACCGACATGTTCATACACACATATGCATGTCCTGTGTGGGAATCGAACCCATGACCTGCGGCGCATGTGGTGATCCTTTACCAACAGCACCAACTGGCCCGTCGAAAATTAAACTTTATAAGATAAACACATTTTAAAAACATGTTTAATAATAGATAATAGGACTAACAAACAACCAGATACTAATTGCTTGAATAGCCATTCTTTGAAATATTTTTTTCGTAGTTATCTTACATACAGTCGCGGAATGAGTTAACATATTTATTTATTTATTTATTTGATCACCAACAAGACACACACTAATACATTAAAAAATAAAGGTACAGAATATAAATCATAAATGGTGTCTCAATTAGAGGTGACGACTACATGCATTAAAAAGAACAAACAACAGAACCAAAACATCTTTAAGAAATGACAACTAAATAAAAGTTAAAGAAAAAAAAAATAACAAATAATATAAAAATTAAATAACATAAAAATTTTAAAATAAAGTAGAAGGCTTTACATGTTGCTTATATCTAGCAACTTATTTTTAAAAGGAATTAGTCTGTCACCGAATATATCAGCATTGCTTTTTTTAGAAGCTATGTTGTACGCCATGACCATTCTATTGATTGGAGAGAAGTGTCCCAGATTTGACTTTGCCGCTTTTTCATTAAAAAGTTTATAATTAACACGTCTGGGAAACCTTAAGGGTGCATTTATTTCAACATATGAAAGCAACAAAGGGGAATCTAGGGCACCCCTAACCAACTTAAAGAGAAACATGTTGTCCAGCAGCATTCTTCTATCAAATAGACTTTGCATTTTGAAATAACGTAGTCTGTCCACGTAACTAGGCAATTTCTTAGCCAACCCGCAACTGTACGATAGGTGCCACAAAAAACGCTTCTGAACACTTTCAATCCTCTTCTTGTATACATCATAGTGTGGGTTCCAAACTGAGCTACAATACTCGAGTCCACTACGCACTAGCGCATTGTAAATTATTATTTTGGTGAAGGGGTTATTGAGGTGCTTGCAATTACGCAATACGAAACCGAGGGTCTTAAACCCCTTTTTGCATATAAGATCCATATGAGTATTGAAGCGCAGTTTAGAATCCAACGTAACCCCCAGGTCACGTATACTTACAAGTTGCTCTAGTGTATTACCTCTCAGTGTGTAAGATCCAGCAAGTGCAGACTTGGATCTTGTGAAACGGACTACGTAGCATTTTTTTGTGTTCACAATCATAGCATTTTTCACACACCATTTATCGAGATTATTCAAATCATCTTGAAGCAACTTAGCATCATCCAACGAACAAATAGATCTGAAGATTTTTAAATCATCGGCATAAAGGAAGTATTTGGAATTGGTAAATACGTCACATATATCGTTTATAAAAACGTTGAAAAGCACTGGCCCCAGATGGCTACCCTGTGGAACACCTGAGTAAGCTGTGAAAGGATCCGAAGTGAAGCCATTCACAACCACCGTCGACTGTCTGTTAGAAAGGTAAGAATCAAACCAATCCAACAAGGTACCGGCGATACCATTGCAACACAGCTTATAAAGTAGTATGCTGTGATGGACCTTATCAAAGGCCTTGCTAAAGTCGGTGTATACAACATCGACAGGACGGCGAGAATCCAGTTCCCTAGAAAGCACATCGACAAATGAAACTAGATTAGTGGAGGTAGACCTATATTTAATGAAACCATGCTGATGCTCGGAAATGATTCCCTTGAAGTGCCACGATAACAGTGGACACAAGAGCCTTTCAAACGTCTTAGCGAAAACAGAAAGTATGGAGATAGGCCTATAATTGTCAACTCTATCAGTGCTACCACTTTTGAACAAAGGTATTACCAACGCTTTCTTCCAAATAGACGGGAAGATACCTGATGATAAAGATCTATTGAAAATCAAAGAGAGAACATATACAGAATGTCATTGAAAACCTTTTTGCTGTGTTCGATTGTTTATAGATGTTTGTTGATATGACATATTAGACCTTTTTGTGTGCAATATGAGATGGAATCGGGCTTGAAATGTGATAAACATTTTCAGTCCAGGACTGTCCCATCCAATGGGTAAAAATATTGGTTTATTATATTCATAAAGATGCAAGGAAACTAATAAATAACCTATGAATGGCTGAATGCAAAGATACACCGCCTACCCATTCTTGAAAAGAATAAAATGGTTTATTTAACTAGTAATATTGTTTTCATATTATAAGTGAAATTAAATCTTTTTTCATTATATTATTTTAAAACTAGGTACTTTCCCTCCACTGGCATAGCCATGAGAAGCTCAGTATAAACTTTTATGTGTAATTGAAAAATCAAAATTATTTTATTATTTATTTACAGATTGGTGTAACTATGTCAGATTTGGATAAACTTACAGAACAATACAACTTTGTGTCCAACAAAACAAATGCCTTACATACTATGAGTGAACAGCTGCTGGCTGATCAAAATAAACTATCTAGCATAGGTATGGAGACTTCTTATACTTATTATTTTATTGAATGGCTTGTGACACCAACCACATACATACTCCAACAGCTGCACTTGAGAGCTAGTTCCCTTTTTCTAGGACTTGTGGGCTTGGCCACATCACTAGGAGGCCTCCAACCAACTTAACAACTATCACAATTAAGTGATAACCGGGAGAACTGGCTTTACATGCCTTCTGAAGCATGGATTTATTACTATAACTAGTAATTTATTTAACATTAGTACCAAAGCTATGTAGAATTTAAAAGAATAGAGATGTTAAGGATGATGTTTTTGTTAATTCAGGTGAAGATATAAAACAGAAGTTACATTACTTCACACAAGTTGAACACCTATCTCAGAGGCTCAGCAGCCCCACTATGTCGGTCAACAGTGAAGCGTTTTTCAATGTCTTAGCTAAGATTGACGAATGCTTAGACTATATGAGAGCAAATGTGAGTAAGACATATTTATTTATGTTTTGTTAAAGGCAACTATCATGCACGCAAATTACTGGGCAGGTGCACAGGCTGATAATAATAATGATTTTGATAATTCACTAAGGTGAGATCTGTTCCAAACAACTTTTGAATGTAGTCTATATAAAATCTACAACTGAAAAACATTAATATAACGTTCAGAAATTTTGTAGGATGCTATATGATATACTACAACTTGGTACCAGAAAAATTTAATATTGGTATGCCTAATCATTGATATGAGTAGTAAGTACATACTAGACATTGAAGTACCTATATACTAGTACAAAAAAAAATATATACAAAATATTTCACATATTGCATTCCGCCCAATGATGTCAAAAGCATGGCTCCATAATGTTTATTCTTCTCAATCAACTGTATGTTTCTTCCAGAGCAACTTCAAAGAGTCGCACACATACTTAGTAAAATACCGGCACTTACAAAGCCGTGCAATATCCCTCATACGTTCCTATGTGAACCATGTACTGAACCACGCCACAGAGCAGGTATTAGCGCCTAAAGACGAGGACTCCAAAGATCAGGAGACTATGGATACTGCCTATGCTGTGTACTTTGGCAAGTTTCAAGCGGCTGCGCCTAAGTTGAGGATGGTTATCAGTGAAATTGAAAAAAGAGCTGAGAAGAATACTGAGTAAGTTTTGAAATGTGTCTGGAATTTTGTAGTATTATTGAGTTTTTTATTTATGTAGATGTGTACATTGGTCACATTGGCTTACAATGTTCCATGAAAATATATGTATTTATTTTTATTATAATTATTTAATAACAGGTAAGTTTCCTTGAAATTAAATAGTTTAACTGACATACTCGGAGACAACTATTAAAATTTAATAACAGATTTACGAATTTATTTGTTTATTGAATAGCTATAGAAATGGACAGGTAGAGATAGAGAATCATTAATTGATGTCTCTGAATACAGTAGTACCTAACTGATAAGGCGCGTCGTGAATCTTCGTTCGCACAGAAAAGAAAGTATGGCCCCGATGGTTAACGAAAGAATGCTTAAAACTTACAATAAACCTTAGATCACTACTGTAAGGTTCATAATACACTGCAGCTCTTAGTTCCGTCTCACTCGCAAGTCACGCCCCTCCGCACGACGGTAGCTGCCGACCGTTTCCTGCGCTTTGAAAATGTATCCTCTGCGCAGGTACATCGGTAAGCCATATCAGTTAGGTACTACTGTACTGCATTGAGTGAAAAATCATAATTTTAAAAACAGAACATCACAACCTCTTTCGTTTTTTCGTTTATCCTAATTTTAAATAAGGAACGCCACTTCATGTTGTTTTTTTTTTGCCACCAGCTACGCGAACTTCCTATCTGATATAGAGCGCGAGTACAGCAATAGTCGCGCGCGCACGGCGGGCGCTCCGACCGGCGGCGCCCTGCGCGCGCAGGCGGCGCGACTGTCGCGCGACCACTGCTCGCTGGCGCGCGCCGCCTGCTCGCTGC
>OX596245.1:18264960-18328130 GCA_951394255.1 Polyploca ridens
AGATGTCAAAAAGGAGCCGGGGTTCGAATTTAAAACTACAAGTCGTGAAATAGATGGCGCTTTCAGTAATTTGACTCTATAGAAATCTATGCTTTGAATAATATTGGTCAAATCTTAGCATAGCCGAAACGGGGCGTTGCCGTTCCGACTAGGGTAGTTTGTTGTAAAGGAAACGCGATGTTGCCAATCATCGTTGCGCGCTTCTTTCGTATATTTCGTTGATTTCAATAATTTTGAAGTTGAATTTGAAATTAGCTTTTGCGCCCAGCTTTGCCTGCATGATTTTTTTGTGTAATATTATGAATACCAATAAGTTTTACCACGTATAGGTTTTATGTTTATTGAATATATATATCGAATGTATCTACCTACGTTAGTTTATGCTGCATAAATTATATCAAAGAGAAAGTTAAAATATGTCAATATACGAATACCAAAAACATTCCAACGTTTAACTATGACCGACCTAATATCTACTTTTAAAGTAATTAATAATGCTATCCGAAAAAAAACAATTTTACGTTTTTTTACAAACAAACATGTTTTAATTTGTATGATATAGTTATAAAACCTATACATATATTATAATATAGGTACGAAACTTCACCGTTCGTTCGAGGACGGTTCAAGGGATGCGTTCAAAAACCAATACTATTGAAAAAGATTGATTGCTTAGATTATTCATAAATAATAATACGTAGAAAGTCAATATGTAATATACTATTTATTATTTTTTTTTTTTTTTTTCTATTTAACCAAATAGACTTTTATTTACAACAAATATGTACAAAATACAATCTATATATAGAAAATTTCCTCAAGCCTGCCGCTGCTTCCGATTAACGGCAGGGTTCCCAGAAGGCTGGCAGCGTTTCCTCTTTGGATAGCCAAGCTGACGCGTTGGCGGAAAAAGCTCCCCGCCCGCTGGTCTCCGGAGGTCTCGATCAATTTTGATGACAAGTTGCGAGCAAAACGGCGAGCTTCGGACCCCCACGGTCCCATGGTCTCGACCGCAAAAGGCACAAAAATATAGTTGGGTCCAATCGATGCGTATTTTTTGAATTTTGAATTTTCCGCACTGGCCGCAGCTGCCCCTGCAGCTTTACAAGTCGCCGGTAAGTGAGATGGCGCGAGTGTATCGACACATGTGGCATCCCACACCAGCGACTTGCCGACACTCCAAGGGATCAAAGACATACCATCCGGTCTCTTGCCATCGCCCCGCGCAATACCGACTGGTTCCAGTACGGAAGGCACGTTAGCGACAACAAGAGCCCTGCGGATAATGTCGTTAATAGCCGAGTGCCGTGATATTCGACCAGCACTTAGAGAGCACGAAAGCCCATGGTGGCCGAGCTCGTTGACGAGATCTCCGCAGCGGCAGCGATGAGGTTGATTGGTCCTGCAACCAAGACGAAGACAAATACACAGACTTAATGTTATACGGTCTAACATTGTTCCAGTATTTGTTGATGGAATAGCTTGTAGCCAGTGACCTGAGTCACTCTGAGAGACAGCTAACAAGCGCGCGCGGTCTGTATCTATAGAAAAGTTAGAAAATAAATTTTGCCAGGTTTTTTCACAAAGAGGCTTGTCCCACGCTCTCTGAGAGTGACTCAAGGTCGGAATATTTGTGCCTGGACAAGCTGCCTGCCAGGCGTCTCTAGCATCGGACAGGTAAGAAACCTCAACAGATCCAATAGAAGGGTCCAAAACAGAACTGACGAGGTTGCCCACACTGTATACCGAGGATAGAAACGCCGGTACTGATATGCTTGAAATTTTCCGCACTCCTAGGCCACCATAACACACGGGTAGGGTGGCCTGAGACCACACTTTGTTTTCATAAAAACTGCAATTTAGAATTTTGGAAAGTGACGTTTTGATCATATTATCCAAAGTATCTAATATGTGATCAAATTTAAATAAGTGCGTACTGCGGAGCAAATAGGTAAACTTTGGCACGAAAAGGCAGAGTCGAACAATAAAAAATGCATAGTGAGCATTAATTTCATAAAGTCTATTTGAAGAGTCATTAAAATTTTGAATCTTTTTCTCAAAGAAACTAGGAATGGATTCGTCTAAGACTGGGGCTCCAAGAAGATGAAGCGACTCCTTTGACAGTAACTTAATATTGGGAGCCAAAACATTAAAATTTTGAATTAATTCTGGTTTTTCAGATTCTGGGAAAGAATCTAAAATAAGGAGCTCACATTTGGAGCTATTGAATTCTAGGCCTATTTATTATACATACCTACTTATTTTATTATATCATGGTAAATAATAAATTTAGGTACCTACTGACATATTTCAATATTTATCTAGTCGAGCTAATAAGTAATAATGTAATTAGTAAGATTCCGAACATGATGTTTTTGCAAATACCTAGTAGGTAGGTACCTACTGTACAAAAAATAAACGATGTTTTGAATCGATTAAAATATTAGGTGGTATCAATCGACTTTAGGGCCGATTTTTCCATCGTCCGATATAAGAATTTTGCTTGAGGAATTAAATTCACGTTTGCAGATTCTGTAGAGAAAGACTATCAAAATACAAAATTCCTCGAATAAAGACAGCTGACGATGCAGCGATGTTAAAATCGACCGTACGATTTTTTTATTGGGATATACAAGTAGATCGAATCTATACTTCGATACTAATATAATAAAGCGGATGTTTTTTTTTGTTTATTTAAACGGGCTAATCTCTGAATCGCTAGGTAATCACTATCCATCTGATTGGAAAAATCTTACACTAATAGGAAGCTACATTATCCCCGAGTTTTACAGGCTACTTTTTATTAAGTGTATTCCGAACCGGTGGTGGTAGATTCAATTGTATGTTCACTTGACGTGCATAAGTCCCTTACCTGGGCCTAAACTGGATAAGTAAATAACTTTTTGAGTTTATTTTGATTTATCCCAGGAATGCGGGAGAAACCGCGGGGACAGCTAGTGAAAAAAAAAGTGATAATCGGTTATCAACAATGATGGAAAATACATGTAAGTCGGTAAGTACATGTATTTTTTTTTTACCGAACGAGCTCCGCGATCGAATCGTTTCTGTTTCAGCTTGGGCAAAAATGCTTTCGTATGTCTTTATGTATTTTCGAAAAATCTTCAATATAAATTAAGTAGGTACCTAAGTATTCATCTTATAAACTGTAAAACATCGATTCAAAAGATTGAAGATCGACCTATAAAACCTCTTTTTTGATTAAATCGAATCGAGATCGTAAATCCTAGTTTGCCGTGATTTGCCTAACGTTGACACATCTTTTTAGACGTGTCACGTTCCTACGCAACGAAATTTATGTGTTTCCTACGGCTAATATTTTTTACAAATTATTTTCTCTTATTTGGATACATTACATTAGCTTGATGTTTAGCCAAGTGTACCTTTAAACAGGTATGTAATAGATATATGCATTGATGCTAATAGTATAGAGATAGATAGATAACACTTTATTGTTACACCACATCAATGATATTATAATAAAAAGAGGCACCACATGAAAATAAATACATCCGTCGGAACACACCGATAGGCGCTTGGCGACAGATTTTCAACTTGAGGGTGGTAGCCAATCAGATGAGTACTAAAAAGTACCCTACCACCTGCTATGGTTTCCTCACTATGGTTTCCTCACGATGTTTTCCTTCACCAAAGTAAAGTTCATTTTGTAAGGTGGAGGTTAGAAATTTGAAAAAAAATTGTTTCCTAATTATTTAGGAACAAGGATATTGTTTGGTTTCAATAAGTCGAGAATACTTCTGTACTCATTTTCTGATAGGTATTATAAATTACATATTCTTTGTCATAACAATTACGCATTTTATTTCAGGTCCAGGGGCAATTAATTATGCATAACCAAAATGCATTATGCTTTTCATAATACTGTTTGATTTACATCCATTAAATCTTATAACAGTCGTAAAGGTTTGCCGATATGACAAGGTCATCAGAAATGTGAAGTCAAATGCTAAAGCTAGCAACATTTTCAAAAATGCTAATTGCTAGATATTATGTTGACTCAATTGGAAAAGAAATAACTGTGCAGATCAAAATTAATTTACAAGTAAAATGTAAACTATATAAAAATCGGTATTAAAAATCATTATACAAAGCAAACCTACTAACAGGTATTTTTTGTTCTAGTAGAGGATCATGCATCTACAATGGACAAAGCAAAATGCATTTACAAAGGAGTACAGCATGGGGTTCTTCAAGAAGGGTGTGAAGAGGTTTCTTCAGGGTCGGCAACGCGCGAGTGATACCCCTGGTGTTGCAAGCGTCCATAGGCTACGGTAACCGCTTACCATCAGGCGGGCCGTATGCTTGTTTGCCACCTTAGTGGTATAAAAAAAAAAAAAAAAAAAAATGTAGATTCTACATAATCATCAGAAAGTCAGTTTGTTATGTACCTATAATATTATGCTTGATTATTTTTATCAAGTAAATAAAACTTTGAAAATGTTTTGTAACAGTAGGTATTTATTTTCAACTAGTTCACCCTTCTTACTAGAAGAACCTCTTGAACTAGGTGAACTTCGTAACACATTTTTTTTTATTTTTACCATTTTTTAAACCACTCCTGTATCACAGCGAACAAAACACAAAAATAATTATTCAAATCGGTCAAGCTGTTTTTGAGTTTTGTCGAGACTTACGAACAGCAACTATTTTATATACTTACCTATATAAATAACATTTATAAATATACCTATTTCAGGACCAAGGATTTAACGTTACCAACATGCATAATATTTTATGTTACTTTGTTGTGATTACGCACAACGGTCATAGTCATGACTCATGATGGAGAATAGATGCGTACCTACCTCGGAGGAGTTTATCAGCAAAATGCTTTTTAGATTCTACCGAAATCACAATTTAGATGTGAATTTTTTGAGTGTTTATATACCATACCACATTTACTTACGTCATACATTAATAAAGAAATATACAGAGAATCTATTTTTATTATACTTACATAATAATCAATATTGACATCTCATAAACGTACCGGTGTAGAGCCTCCCCTAATAACAAGGGGGATTGAGCCATAGTCCATCATAACGTCAAGCAGGACAATGTGGTTTGGTGTACTTCTAATGCTTTTCAATTTGACTTTTTCGTGTTGGTTTCCTTACGATCAAGAACGGAAACATATCATCGGCCTGTACTTTGTGAGATTTGAATTTACGTACAAATTCACCTTTGGATAATGGTGAAGGAAAAACATCATTAGGAAATCAAATAAGTACATGTACAATGTACAAAATTTTAATAGTAAACATTTTTATATTTATTGAAAAAATAATATAAAATATACCAAACCTAATGAATATATAAAACACAATTTACGCATAATTCATGAAAAAATATTTAACCAATTTTAGCACACACGCGTAATTATTTAAACGCCACCTAACGGCATATAAAACAACTCAATACTTATTTTAACGCCATCTAACGGTCGAAACAAAACAAAAAATTACAATGTGTGCGTGTATACAGTGTGTAACGGAAAGGTCATATACATATAAAGTGCACGACTTCTTTGGATGATAATAAACCATACTATAAAGTGTTTTAAATCCTATGTCTAACTGTTAGGAAGATGAGAAATTCCAATCCAATGATACCAAGAAACCAAAAATTTCAAATTGAAATTAAACACATCACTAGCACAAATCAGCTGGTCGGTGTTATTGACCTATTCAAACGTGAAAACAAACTTCTTACTCCTGGTATTTTTGGATATTTTTTTAATGGGTTCCGGATTTTTATTTTATTATTAATAAGTTCTTACTTTCTCTTACAAAAGCGACCATTAGTTTTGTGAACAAGTTAAAATACAAATATTGTAGCGAATTAGTAGGGACTACGGAATAATAGGTACCTCCTTAGATAAAACACCTAACATAACACGTTATCGTACCTACGTAAAATAATAAACATAACGTAGTATGTAATGTAAATGAGTAAACGCATTATTATCCACAGTAATCTTCTACCACACAATTAAGGTAAGTTCGACATAGTAAATCATCAAATAAGTATCTAATCTTTTATTGGTTGCCATTGGCAATACATACTCTAAATAGTTAGGTACTGCGAAAGTAAATTATGGAACTTAGAACAGAAAAAGGATTTTGTAACACAAATTTATGTTCAAATGAACCCTGAATATCTTTCCTACGCAACTTATGTGTGTCCTGGTACAAAAATAATGCTAAAGGGTTCCGTTTTTAGTTTTAATTAGATTTAAGAAAGCTAGGATTGTTGAACATAACGGAGTACTTAGCTCACGACTACGCGACTTTCGATGAACGTGTAAATGTAGGTGCCTATTAATTGTGTACATACTACCCGTGCGCGATACGTTGTGATCTGAGGGGGGGTGAGACGTCACAGTCGTGTTGTAGTACAAAACGGGCGCCATCGGGGAAGTACATAGTACAAAGTAATTTTTTTTTTTTTTATTTTAAATTTATTTCCTTCTGAATCTTGAATTTTTGATATCAGAATTTAATTGTTTTCGTAAAGATTGGAATTAGAAATTATTTAATACAGAAAAAAGACGTTTTGTAGGTAAGTTTTGCGAAAGTTGTACCGTATGTATGGAACAGAACCGAAAAAGGATTTTGTAACATAAATTTATATCAAAATGAACCCTGAATGACTTTCCTATGCAACTTATGTATCTCCTGGTACCAATAATTTCAGTGGGTTCCGCTTTTAATTTAAATATGATATCACATGATATGTTGATATGGTATGTTGTATTATGAATATGTTGGTACTAGTTGGTAGCTTTTGCCATGTATTTTTTATAAGTTGGTAGGTAGTAGCTTTTTAACTACAGGGGTATCACTGGCGCGTTGCCGACCCTGCAAAAATCTCTTTACAGCCTTTTTGAAGAACCCCATGTTGTACTCACTTGGGAAAACTACGGGCGGGGAATGCACACTAGCCTGAGCGTGCGTCCGCGGTAGGAAGCTCCGTTGAAACCGCACAGTGCCAACAGTACGAAACCATTTCGGTTCCAATGTATGAGCACTTAGGTACTTGTACTATTATTTATTATTTGGTATGAAGGAGAATGGACGTCGCGTCGCTGCCGGCGCCGGCGCCGTGTCGATGGCGAGAGTTATAATAATAAAAGGCTTTTATAAGGTATGTAGCTGTGGGCATCAGATCAAACAATTCTTCCGAACACTGTCCTGTTCGTTGTAAAAGGTGGTATAAGAAGACACATTAAGGAGGCAAAAGTCTCTTCCTAATATTCCGCTAATCAAATTAAGGAAATAATTATTAAAAGTACTAGGACCTCATGAGCAACGAGAGTTTTACGAATAGAGTTGGCGCACAATAATAACAAAATTACTGAATGAACCCTAATTTCGATGATGCATACATACAATACAACGATAGGGTAAATAGGCCAGTTGCAGTTACGAAGGTGGAGATAACTTACTCCTGGTACAACTTTTGATTTTGATCAATAAATAAATCCTACCAAAAACATTTTCATGTAAAATGTTTCCAAGACGAGACCATATCAGTGAGTCAGTGACGAAATCGGGTTTTTTTAGATAACAATAAAACTATGCAATTGAAACTTTATCCCCCTTACAAAACATGGTTTAAAGCAAAACCATCCTCAACTTATGTGATTATTCCGTACTTACAAATTAATACAACGACGGACTTATGTAGGTACCCCCAGCACAGTCAACAACAAGTGATCTAATCGGTATCGTTTGTCAACTCAGCTGATCAGCTCATGGGTTTTACTTAACTAGTATCCTGACCTAGCTCTTCTTCAATCTGCGCCCTAGTGTGCGTCGATGTACCTATTAAATTCAGAGTTTTCATTAAATTATTATTATTAGGTAGTACTCAGCCACGACCTGAAGAAGGTAGCTGGGGTGACTAGATGTGGTAAGTACCGAGTGATGTCCATCCAGCAGTGGCCGAGTTAGTTGATTAGAAAAATGATTGAATAATACGAAATTGGCCTAGCTACCCTAGTACCAGGAGGGAAGAAATTTTTAGGGTCGTTTTTGAATATTTTTGATTCACAGAAGTCGTCAGTCGTACGTAGGCTATCCTCGAGTTTGTTGTGTTTTGTGTCGCTCTCTCCATCCGCTTTGATTTCGTTACGTAAAATGTCGTTCAGTAATAGCGAATATTAGGAAATGATGTTGTGTGTCGGGACCGAGGATGGCAATGTGCGCGCTGCCCGAGAGTTGTGTCACAGAGGATTGTATTATAAATCTGTGGTTGTGTTGTGTTACAAATAAAGTATTTTGATTTGATTTGGTTGTATCGTCAAAGATTTATCGAAGGCAGACCAGATGCTGATCGCTGCTGATCGGCAGCTGCCTTCGGTTGCCAGTTTCCATCGGATGATACATCGTCTGCACCAAACCGGTTCCTTCCACGCACCTACTTCTACTACACCTACTTCTCAATGGATCGGGCGCGGTAGTAGGAACGTGGTTTGGCCTCCGCGATCCCCAGACCTAACTCCTTTAGACTTTTTTTTATGGGGTTACATTAAAAATGTGGTGTACGCAGTGCAGTGCGATACAGTGCATGAAATGAGAGTCCGGATCGAAGCCGCCTTTAGGACAATTACCCCAGAAATGCTTTGGAATGTTCAGATGTCCATGAACAAGCGAGTGGCCTTGTGCATACAATACCAAGGCCACCACATCGAACCCTATCTTTAAAAATGTAAGTTAATTTACAAGATTAAGTATGGCTTTAGATTTTACAGTTTACTAGGTAGGATTAAGGAATAAAATAAAAATAGCTAAGTAGCTAGGGTACCTATCTAAACCGATTTTTTACATAATTTTTAATTCTGGCTCGATATTAACGTGTAATTAAATTATAACGCATTATTACTTAATACACTAAACTACTCAATACTACCTAAAGTAATGATTAACAATTATTTGGCTAAAGCATGGGGCTAAAGTAGGTATGTTAAAATGACACGTGCTCGTCATGTCGGTGCTAAATACCGCTTATCGGCTCGTTTGATCCCTGTTAGTTCGCGCCGTCAAAGGGAAGCCGCGGCGGCACGAGGCGGCGACGGCACATCTTGTACTAGGCGCACAGATCACGAAAGAGATTTTAATAATATTATTTGCAAGGGTGATAACCCTCGTAGTGCAGTGACACTTTGGTATGATTTGAATTCAATAAACTTATGGAACCAAAAATTTGGTATGAATTCTTTGAGTTATTTATTTTGCTCTGCTGAAAGCTGAATTTTTTTATAGAGACTCTATACCTGATGTAGTTTTCACCCCTTTCGGATGTATATGACCTTTCCGTTACACCCTGTATATACAAGGAATAACTTGACAGATATTTTTCTGGAGGAATTCTTTGTAACTAATTGCCGTGGAAGTAAAATTAATGCTTCATAAATACTTCATAAATACATATTGCTCGCCAATCACTAAATTACGCACCAAGGATGCTTGAATTTTACATAAAAAAAGAAATAACATAGCTTTGCGATACTAACACCATCTAACGGGAATATAGCTTTTTGTAATCGTGAGCATTCACCTTAATAATGAAGTTGGTTAAAATAACAATAGATACCTAGATTTCATTACTACAATAGTATAAGGGATATCATCAATGCAACCTTTAATGCAACAATTATTGTTCAACTTTAGGATACCGTATTACAACAGAAATTTTTCACCCTCAGTTCTCCACATAAATTATCTCTATCGCCCTCGCACACTAGTTTTTTTTTTCTTACAGTGAAATGTTTAAAGTGCCTGTGTCAATGTTGAATCAATACGCAAAATATTCATGAGCTCATATACAATATTTATGTTAATATTGCGGGTTGAATTGTCGTTTTGAATGTGACATTGTAATAGTCTTTATCAAAATGAACGCATCCGAATTGTTGACGTAACAAAGTATCATCGAGCGCTGCGACGCACCGAGCGAGGAAGTACGGACTCTTCTACTTAGGCCCAATTTTATTAAGGTCCGATAACTTTTATCGACAGGATAAAAAGATAGATTCTCTAAACAAATTCTGTCACACAGTCATAGCCACAAATTGGGCTTTACTATGGAATATGTGTACTAGGATATCGTTACGCTGATAATACGTAAGCCCACCCATTCGAAGCCGGGGCACGTAACGTACAACGTACACGTAAATAAAAATAACTTATATCAACAAGAATAACCGACTCCGAAATGGATTCACCCAGCAGGGTGAGAAAATATTTAGATAAAAGTTTTAATCAAAGTAATTGTAGTACACATAATAAAGCTGAGATATTAGATCCGGTACGATTAAGATTATATTATTATAAGATATCTATTATATATGATAGATAAGATTCCAAGCCAATATTATTTATTATTACAATGACTCCTTTATTATTATCGAGGAGATTGTTATTGATTGTAAACTCAAGTTTAGAATGTTGGAATTGGAAGTCTACCAAATGAATTTATTCGCTTTTTACTTACAGGAATAAACCTCTTCTTAAAATAATACCAATAATAGTTAATCGTGCCAATTCTGTTGTAAATAGCACTTAACTAATTTTAGTCACATCTCATCTCTTTCTTACGAACATGATTGAAAAAGGATAGAACATATTTTAAGTTGTCCAATTAATCTTTGCCGTCTTATTTTGCGTGTATTTAGGCGTAACCGCGATAGATGGCGAATAAAATTATATTGAAAACAAGCATTGGACTAATTTGACAGGACTCTTGTTAGAAAGAGACATAGTGACATTAAAATTAGTTTAGTTGTGAACAACAGAATCAGGGCCGTTGTTAAACATTAGATTAAGAGGAAAGGATAGCTGCAAGAAATTTGAAAAATGGGTTTTTAACATATCTATTGCTGTCGCGCTGTGTCTGAGCTATCCCGCCCGAGGGCGACATAGACAACTACAGCTTGGACCGATTATTCCTATTTAAATTAGACGAAATCGCTATTTCGTAATTCCCGGTTTTCTCCTCCAAAACTGGACCGATTAAAAAAAAATTCAAGAATCATAATAAGAAGGGCTTTGGCTATGTTTGTCGGTTTTCCTTTGTTTATTTATATTCGTCAAATTTGTTCGCTGGACGTCTGATAAGGGCGTTAAAAATGGTAAGTTTTTGTGATTTTAGAAGGTTCCTAATTCTTACAATAATTAATTTATGGAGAAAAACACAAACGAGGATTCCTATAGGTTGCATGGTAAAATAATCATTGCTCTTGTGTCATTATCCAAAGAGGAAACTGAGGATTACGTTTGTATGGAACAAACGCTACCAGCATTTCCTCTTAAGAAACAATATTTTATTGGACGTAAATACATAAGCATACTTACGTCCTCCAGGCCACCATTTATACGCCGTGAGTGTTGGACTGTGAAGTACGAACTCTTTGGTCTTAGGGTCATATGTGGCCGTCGTCTCCAACCCCCGGACGAAAGTGCCGTGGCCGAGTTCAGTCTAAAACGAAAACATATGATTAGCTTACTTCTAGGTACTAGAGAAATATCAGCTCTAATAGACCTATTTAAAGACAGTTTTCCAATAACGAGATTTCAACGAGGAAGTGCTAGAAATGTAACTTAGACAATGCTGTTATGGTTTACTATCGACTTATCAAAAACATTGTTGTTTAAGTATAACGAGGAAGGGAATCATTTGATGAACAATATATTGCGGTATATTTACAAAATCTATAAGCAATGTGACTAAAAGAGTACTGAATATACTGGTGGATGGAGTACAAAAAGAGATATATGGATTATGTGAGAAAGGAGTGAAGTGAAGAAGCGTTCATATTGCGCCGACCCCAAATAGTTAGGGACAGGTGATGCAGGATGATGATCTATAAACGAACCTGAGCATAAGTCCCAATGATGTCAAGGTTGAAAGCTCTTCCGATCCAATAGGCCTGTTGCTCCACCGTCGCTTGCCCCATCAGCGTAGGTATGAACATCACATAGTGCAGTGTTAGCGGTGACCCGTCTTGAAGGATGGCCGAGCCTAGTGAACCACCGAGAACTGCCCTGTTGAATGAATCACAGTGAGAGGGTTATTACACAAACGATACCATATCTTAGTAAGGGAGAGCCTTGTGGGAAGTCAAACGGCTATGTTTTAGAGAGGTAGAGCATAGCGCTAAAAGAGCAGCTCGACTGGGGAAGTACCTCCACCTTTCAGAATACGGGTAGCCAAATAACTTTATGTTGTGTTCATACGCGTGAGCAAGGTCGCCAGAGCTCATTGTGGAAAAGATCGGTAACGCGTGAGTGATGGCTCGTGTGTTGCAAGCGTCCATATGACTACGGTGTCCGCTTACCATCAGGCGGGTTGTAGCTGCGCTTGTTTACCGAATCCATCGTATATGTTTGCCACCATATCCGACAAGCATGTCATGTTAAAGAACTGGAAATAAAGGCGCTTTTTACACCGAAGTCTTGGAACTTCGCAGGGCGGCTGTAATAATGAGCTTGAATAATGTAGTTACATTTTGATAAAACGATTGGAAAATCTTAAAAATTTGACAAGTTTTTATGCCATGGTGTGACTGGCTGACTGACCCAATTCTGACCCAAGAGTCAGTTCCTAAGTATAGTAGGTATTTTCAAAATCTCTTTTTTTAGCATAGCGTTATTACAATAGCAATCACAGAATTTGGAATCAAAGTAGAAACGTAACAAAAAACTGGTTTGCCGGGGTAATTACGTCAATTGAGGCATGGACATTGACCTTTATATACAAAATTATGTTGACGCGTGTGTCGACGACCAAAAGAATCTACTGCAATGTCGTTTCGCGTATAAGCGGCTTTAGGGATTTATCAAAGAAACAACTGAAAATATTAACATGAAAATTCATGCTTGGGCTAAATTTAATGCCTGCATAATGAGTTTATTTGGGAAGAAATATAATGTTGGGACTTCACCTGCGTGACGCACGAATAACGTGTGATAAATCATGCACTAAACTATGCACTAAATGGGTAAACTATCGCCTAACGTCTAACGACATTAATAATGCCATTAGCACGTTAGCGCGCTAGCATCCGGCCATATGTGCGTAGTACTATGTAAAATAATGCGCTAATTAATGGCATTACGCAGGTGAAGCCCCAGCATAATAATAAAATAATTGATTTTATTTTCACTAAAAGGAGCTTGCATGAAGTTCTATCGACGTTAAAGATTTTTTAATCTGACTGGTAGCTCCCGATATTAGCACGTTTAAACATACATAGTTACAAACTTTCAGCTTTATAAAATTATAGTATAGTAGATGAGAACAGTAGGTAATTCTTATTAATAACAACTTTGTGATGTATAATATGAGGCACTAAATATGAGGCTTAACACACCATGTGGTCACAGTTTTACCATTAGGCATATGGTAATACTGTGACGTGGTTGTAGTCTGACGCCGTGTATGATGACTTCTCTTTAGCAGTATCTCATCATCATCATATCAGCCCATGGATGTCCACTGCTGAACATAGGCCTCCCCCATTGATTTCCACATCAAACGGTTCTGGTTCTGTTAGCGGTATCTATTTTATTATAATTATGCCCGGTCCCTTCCCGTCTCAGACCTCATACTGCTAAAGAAAAGTCATCATCAACGACGTCAGACGTCAACTACGTAGTGAGTCAAGTCTCATCTGTAGTGGCACGCACTATACTTAATAATGTATAATATATGCACACACACATACACTTACCTAAAATTCTCCATTCCAGTGTTTTCTTCTTCTTGCCATTTTCTTATCATTTTAAACAGCAGGCAAGCTTTCTTTACAGCCAGTTCATATTTCTCCTTGTAACTGAGGTATTCTGAGGGCACTTCTTCAAAGTGGATACCCTCTTTGAGGACCCTTTCCTCTGTAAATATTTTTTTATTTAACTCTAAATTTACATTTAATTTACATGTACATTTTAATGTGAAATAATCAAAAATCTTGCAGTACTGGGAAAGTTTTTGGTCAAGGTTCTTAGGTGCATATTAGCATGTATTGAGTCAATACTGAGTTTCGACATACAGAATGATTTCATGTCTTACTAGTAAAATTTAAAGACTGGTCCACCTGTCTCTGATTGTGAAGGGAAGTTACCTATCAGTGGAAGGGGTTTTTTTTTTTTTTTTATTGTTTATAGGCCTGTGTTTGACCGCAATCTCACCATGGTAAGTGACGATGCGGCCGAAGGTGGTAAGCACACAAAGCCTAGAAGGACATGGCTCTCAAGTACAGCTGTCGGAACACACCGAAAGGTGCTTGGCGACAGATTTTCAACTTGAGGGTGGTAGCCAGCCAGGCGGGTACTGCAAAGTACCCTACCACCGTGCTATGGTTTCCTCACAATGTTTTCCTTCACCGAAAGCTCAAGCTCATTGTAGGATTCGAACCCAGGACCTTCATCTCGGTATCCGACGTCACTACCACTGAGCTATCATCGCCTTAAAATCGCTTAAATCGCTTTGGTGTATTCATACAAGCTTATCTATGTAGATTAAGATCAATTGTTTACTTAATAGTAAACTATAAATTACAAAACTGTTCTTTGATTGTATTATAAATATGGGGGCTTTGTGTAACTCCAACAATCCTCAACAATTTGATCAGATTCAAAATAAAAAATAAATAAAAAAAAAGCCTAAATTATTCCATTTTTCAGATTCAAAATAGTCTTTAGAAAACATAAGGCTTATTCACTTGTCAATCAAATCCATCTCAATAGTTGTTGGTATTAGAAAATAAGAAGGTTCAATGCACAACCTCAATAATTAAATAATAATATATACAGATAACTAACATAACAATACCTACAGCATCAAGTTATGTACATATCTATTTATGCTCAGTCTCAGATTATGAATGAACTTTGAACTTTGGTCTAGAGAGCTGGAATATAGTATATTCATGGTACAAAATTGTATACAATAGTCATGGACACATAAAAAAATCAGGATGGAGGGAGTGTCGCCTTATACAAAGTGAAGCACCCCAAATAAGCCGGGCCGCCTCATAAATTTATTATATTCTATTATATTCAAGCCTCAAACACACATATACGTCATAGAAAGCCGGTCACTTGTCAATCCAGATTGCAGTGGCGTAACAATAGGGTGGCAGGGCTGGCAAAATGCCACGGGCCCCCGACCCAAGAGGGCCCCGGCCCAAGAGGGCGTGAGCTCAAAAATATTTTTTTACATTCCTGAGTTACAGTCCTCACGATGTTGTTCCTTCACCGAAAAGCTAGCAAATAGATGATGAATGCATTCAGATATTATGTTCTATGGATATGGATGTGAAGTCTCCAATACGCATTGGGCTAGCGTGGGGACTACAGACCATTCCCTCTCGCCTAAGAGAAGAGGCCTATGGCCATTAGTGGGACATATACAATGTGTAATTGAGTACGCTGAAAATCTCAAAGTTTATTAAAATTAAACTAAATACAACGTGACGATTTTTACTGATAGGGCCCCATCAAAAGAATTTTCCACGGGCCCCAGATTGTATAGTTACGCCACTGCCACGTTGAGACGTTAACAGTGACAATAAGGCTCAGTATCACTTGTTACACTTGGGCCGGTGCTGATTTTAGGCACGCATACATAGAAAATTTCCGGATTCACTTTCGAATAAAGCGACACTCCGTCTTGATTTTTTTATATTTCTATGACAATAGTGTAACAAACTAAAAAAAGAGAATATATTACTGCATATCAAAAAATCTTATGCATATTAAATGTGCATCATTAAAATAATGAACAATAGATAAATGAACAAATAAAAAAGAACAAAGTTACTATTCCCAGTATACAAAAAAGTGATAATGAACAAAGACAATTTAGTTTTGATACTAAAAACAATGACTGCATATCAGTTTTGCTAATCTTATAATTGGTATCTTCTGATTGAAACAGCAGACCAAAATATGATTGTATTGTACTCATGATAACTAACAACTCCCAAGAATAAGAATACACCATCAGCTTTTATTTAATTTAGTTATATATCCCTATTTATTTCTATGGGAAAGTTGTTTATCATTATGTCTAAGTATTGTTTATTGATTACCAGTCACCCTATATAGTTAAAAACTGTAATTAAATAAATTATGAAATTCCTGTAAAAGTATTGTATTCAAAGTTTTTTTTTAGCATTTCTAAATAACATTAATTGACAACCTATCAATCTTGACCTCAGATTACTATATTAGTAGCTAGATCTTGACCTTTGTCAATCAAACAATCATACTCACCCTTTGTTCAGTTTTTTACTCAAGGAAAATTTACATATTACAAGTGTTTACCTGAGTGACTCATTTATTTTTTATCAATGATAATGACATTGCAAATACAAAGTAAACTTTTTCAAGTTTTTTTATTATTATTTCAATGTTTAACCTGTTGTTTCTCATAAGGGACACGCATCCTTTTATAACAATTGATGTCATTGTTATATTTTTAACCGCGAGCCAAGCGATTAAGCTATTAATATACAATCTACATATGAATATAGAAAAATAGAAAAATAGTTAATTCATGTAATAAGTTGGACATCCAGTTTCTATCATGAAATTGAAACAAGAATTAGCATGTAATTTTTTGAAGATCTCAATGACTAGTAGAATATGGTCTCAGATCTGCATTGCATTATTATAAATTAAACTATGTTGAGAACATAATGAGAGTAGCACTAATTAGGTAAAATCATGAGAAGATATGATATACAATTATAAAGGAGAATGGCGAGATTCCATACATGCTTGGACCTACATTTTTTTGTAACGTATATGACAACCACTGTTGAATTCCTCTAGATTAATAAACTATTATGCTATTTCTAAAAAATATTTTAACAAAAAAGCTGCAGTTTTTTTTTTATTTGAGTTAAAAGGTTTTATAGGTTATGCCGATTTTGACGTATCAAATGAGTAACGTTCGATATACCTATTATAAGCACATTTTAAAAATGTGGATGAAATCCATTTAGTTCTACCCGTTGGTTCCGCGAGGGACGCGCGTCCTATTATAACAATTGATGTCATTGTTATATTTTTAACCGCGAGCCAAGCGATTAATTATGATTTTACACGAGTTTTGTAGATGCTGAATAAATAAGTTGTTTAAGTACCTAACAATTGTTTCTAGTATAGGTACTTACCCAGGTAGGTATATCCTACTGGTAGGTAGTAGGTACTTTGAAGTATCGGGACATACACAGGCTTTCAATAAAACAAGGTCATTTTTATTTAGGTTTTTATTCATCAAAATAAAATCCAATGACAATATTGTCTAAGAATTCTGCCAGTGGATTTATATTGCGTTCATGCAAATCCAAATAAAACAGCCAATTGTCGATTATCTAAGGTCCATTCAAATGCCGTAGTCACGTGTAGAAAAGAAATCGGTATCCGTAGAAAAGCAAAGGGTCGTGGTGTAGTCAGGAGTCAACCAAAAACCGTAGGAATGCGCACAAAAAGAAAGTACCTTTCAAATTGTGTGACAGTCACACAATGTCAGACAAATCAATCAACTTCTTATTAGTTTTAAGTTTGGCAATCAAATCCAAATTAGGACTTATTTCTGCCAGTGTCGAGTTATATTATAAGTTCCCGCCAAAAAGTCGATCAATCAACTTCACTCAAGGGGCTCGCTGACCATAGACTACGTACGTGTTTCATTTGACGTAAAAAATATGTCATCGTGTTATAGAGTGTTAAAAAGTTTTTTTTCTCATAGAGAGTTTGTATTAATAAATGCAATGACATTTTCAACTAAACTCTGTTACAAATAAAATTATTTATCATTATTATGACTAACAGAAATGTTTCAAATATAAAAAAAAACAATGTGGAGATAAATACCGTTCAAAGGAACATATGGAACGTGATTATGGGTGCGTTCCAAATCACAATCAGCTTAACTAACAGCCTAAAATATATAAATGTATATTTCTATTTTCTAGACATACTGCTAGTTCTGAAAAATATTGAATTATGTTATTTAATTTAACTTTAATAAAGCAATTTTTTGATATATATTATGTCGTTATACGCAGCTAGGTCCAATTTCGCCATTGTCCTTTGGACATAATATTGCATTTTAATCTTTTAACTTTGCCCAAGTTGCTCAATAATTTCACGCAAGATTATATAGACTTGGTGTAGGCAATAACATACAATTAAATGGATTGGATAAAAAATATTATTATCATAAAAAAAAACATGACCAAACATTTATTACCTCGTTTTTTCCTCTCCTCAGTTAAATGAGGACCTCTATCAATCAGGTTCGTCAGTTCAGTTGTGTTAAACGTACACTGATCCCTTTCCCTTTGCAAATCCACGTTAACTTTCGAATTTTCTTTCATTTTTAATTAGTGTAAAAAGCCAGCGGTAGCGGAATACGTTTCTCTGAGCGAAAGGTAGCGCGGTAACTGGCGTAATTGGCTCTTGCTTGGCTTGGCTGGCTTGGCGTACGTAACACCAATTACACCAACGAAACAAGTTTCTGTGAAGTCAGCACGAAGCCTCGTTTATCGAAGCGATTAGGTACTTTGTGTTCTACTTTGTTTATCACTTTGTAAGACGAACTTCTTGTCAATATTTCGCGTTGCCTACCGAAAAACTTATCACTTATAATGTTCATTTATCTTCTTAACAGATATTAATTTATTTAGTTTTTAATAATATGTTTTATTTCCAAAATTAGCGCACAAAACATTAATTTATTTGTTATGACGGATCATTGTCCCATAGTAGAGGTGGGTAGCTATTCTAATAACTCGCCAAAAAACGGCTATTCACAAAATAGACACGGCTATGTTATCTGTCAACACGATAATTGGCTATTGGCTACTGGATGGCTACTGGCTAGCTAGAAAGAATTAGGAGTTTTCTTACCTGTCTAACTGTTGATAATTCGAACCAATTTGAACCTTAAGTGCACGATTTGACAGGTATTTTGACCATAGAGTTATCATAAGAAATCCTCCTCATTACGAGAAGTTTACGTCACACACAGCGGGTAGCCGCATAGCCGCCACAGGTCACTAGCCGCCACTAGCGGGTAGCTTGCTGGCTAGCCAAAGCCATTCTAACCGCCACTAGCCGGTACCTGGCCGGCTAGTCAAAGCCAATCTAGCCGAGTAGCCGGTAGCTGTGTGTGCGTGCGCTTACTGCGAAACTGTGTAGTAGTGCGAGTCCCGAAAGTGTAAAATTCGAGTGCATGTCGTTATTATTATTTCGAATTTTCGAATTTAAATCGAATTCAAACCTATTTTTTTAATTTAAATTTAATTTCAGTTAGTCTGTAATATAACTGGGTTTAAATAAATCGTTTTAATCATCTGAAGCAGCGCGACATCTATGGTTTACTTGCCTACAACTAAAGACTGAGTCTATGTACTGTGAAAGCTTTTAGTTCACATCCATATATAAAGATGACGTTATTGTTGATTTTCGATGTTTTTATTAGTAATACGTATGACCTATGAGAGAAAGTCGTTTCTTTTCAAAAGAGTATACAATAAAATATAGGGTAAATAAAAAAAAACATCATTACATTAATTTATTATATTATCATCTAGACTAGATTTGTTGCAGCGGCGAGGATCGAACTCGGATCTCAGTTGAACGTTATTCAACTAGCTAAGCCGCCGCCGTTCTAGCCAAATAGCCAATTAGCCAAAATAGCTGACTAGCTAGCTGGCTTTTACACCACATATAGCTGGCTAGCTAAGCTATTGAAATTTCGGCTAGTTACCAAAATCAAAATCAAAAAGTCATTTATTCAGTTTAGGCCCTAGTAAGGCACTTATGAACGTTAAATTGGTACATACAGTTGAATTTACCACCGGTTCGGAATACACTTAAACTGAGAAGACTCCGGCAAGAAACTCAGCAAGGTTTTTTTTTTTTGTGGAAGATCTTTTAATATTACAGCTACCCATCGCTATCTCATAGGCTGCATTCCGAATTACCGCTGGGGTGCGTTCAATAACAACGCCGCGTGAATGATCGCCCGACGATCATTCAGGTAGCGTTTAGTAACAGTTCAATAGTATGTGGTATGGTGTGCGCGTTACTGAATTCAGCCCTGGGGCCCAATTCTCACTTCCCTCGAACTAGCCTTCGAATCGAACTTACGGTTCGAGTTAGGGATTGCAAAATCCGGATTTTTTTCAAATCCGGATTCCAAGTTTATCATCACATATAAATCCGGATTATCCGGATTTTTCGATTTTCGGTATTTTTTTTTTCAATCTTTTGTAATTTTAAATTGTACGCGTAGTTTTATGCTAAACTATTAGTAGTTTGAAGATGGGTGTTCTATTTTATTTTATTTGAATAAAAATTAAATATAATTGGAAATATTCTAAAAAAAACAAATATATGGACTTGCGTTTGGCCACTGAGCCGTCATTAAGGATAATGAGGAAACCTAAGTTGGAGCACGCTTACCCAGATGAAACCTATTCACCATGAACTTGAAAGTGCCTAGATTGTTAGAGTCAGGTAACACAGACGCCGGCCGGAAGCAAATTCCACTCCCTTGCTGTCCGCATGACAGGTATGTTAACAACGTACGGGTGTAAATTTTTCCGGCTTCTTGTGGTTCGGAGTAAAAATGGGGATGGTGGTTGGAATAAGGTTGAACAATTCCTGTACACACTCTCCAAATATATCCTAAAACCGATAAGGCAAGCAACTTTTCTTCGTTCGATCGTCGAGGCTCGTGAGTTACGTCCTTATTAAAGTGTCATCTCCGATGAGTGAGATGAGATGATCTCTTGGTGGCATTAAATGTGACCAGATTGGCACGTTCAAATGCTCTACCATGGCCTCTCGCAACAATTCAATCTAGTCACTGGTGGCTCGCGCGCTGGAATTATAGACAACGGTGCTATCTTCTGCATAACCAATTACTTCTGCAATACCAGGCTTCACCAGATTGTTAATATGCAGCAGAAATAAGGTTGCAGAGAGAACTGAACCCTGAAGCATTGATTACCAAAAGGTCCGACGAACACCCGTCTATGACCAAATGAATAAACCGTTCGCTCAGGAAATTGGAAACCCAAGCGTACAGACCACCAGAGACTCCATATCAAGGGTGCTTACTTTGAAGTAAGAAGAAAGAAGAAATCTGTGATCAGCCGATGTACAAAATGTTTTCAGCGGTAACCCATCTAGAATATAATTCTTGATACTACGTTGTGCAGAGTTGTTACTAGCGCCGCGCGCGCGTCGCCTCCATCTAAGACTCACTGGCCGACTTAGCTACTAGCTAGATGGATGAGCGGGAGCAACTAGCAGCGTGTGAGCCAAGCGGTTTATAGATTTTATTATAGACCTTATAGGCACCGTGAACAGACACGGCAACGCAATCGCACGAACTAAAGCGCGTACCTGCTCACCCCTCCAAACGCGGCGCTTTGATAGCTCGTCCCAGGGGAAGTCTGACACTTCCCCCCAGCACCCTCGCTGTGCTATCGCACGATGAGTCGTGACCACATCGACTCATCGTCCTCCTTGGGGTCGCTTCTGGGCGCACAGAGCCCCCGCTCTGATTGCCCGCGACCCCAAAGGCCCCATTTAGTCGCCTTTTACGACAGGCAGGGGAACACCGTAGCTGTTATTCTAAGCCCGAGCTACAGGGCAGGGGGGCCGCGACGAGGCGCGTTTGCACCCCGGCGGCTTCGCCTCCGGGTGGGATCGGCCCTCTCCCGATCCCGCTCAGTCGCCTCCTTCTGGACCATTACGGTCTCACAGAAGGAGGCTACGGCCCTCCACGCCGTATCCCCGCAGAGTAATACTGACCTACATCTACTGGATATTCAATTATGAGAATTGTAATTAACCATCAACTATTGTCAATTATGCTTTAAGGGTAAACATCAGTTACAAGGCGGGAAATTTTTTAGATTTTTTTTTTTACCTTCGTAGAACAATATGGATAGATGTTTCAGTGATTAGCGACAGTAGAAGTATTATGAATGTTTTTTGTATAATATGAGCCATATTTACACATTTCTCACGGTTTCAAACCGTAAAACTTACTATTTTGGGAAATGTACAAAAATAGTTAATCATAAACAAAAAGTATCAATTCTACAATATGCTAAATGAACTACTGGTCGCGAATCACTGAAATATATATCCATATTGTTCCATGAAGGTAAAAAAAAAGAACACGAAAAAACTCAAATTTCCCGCCTCGTAACTGATGTTAACCTTAAATTCGAAAAAACCGGATTTGATTCTGAATATTCGGATTTATAAATCATATCAGCCCATAGATGTCCACTGCTGTAAATAAATACAAAAAGCAGGTCAAAGTATCTCACAAGGATTTCATAGCTAAAAAATGGATTACACCTGGCCTTCTTAGGTGTATTAGAAAACGTGATGAACTTCACATGAATTTCAGACAATATCCTGATGATAATGAAATCAAAAAGACATATCTTAAATACAGAAATTACTGCAATGAAGTGATGAAAAAGGTTAAGAAATTGTACGATGCTGAACAGTTGGAACTAAACAAAAATAATCCCAAAAAACAATGGTCAATAATAAAAAACGTTTGTCACTTTAAAACTTCTAAATCAGACTGTAGTTCATTAATAAATACAAAATCAACCGATTCAATCGTGATTAAGGAGAAGCTTAACGAAATTAATTCTTATTTTATAAACACAGGCAGCAATTTGGCAAATCAGATTTTGGAAAATTCAGGCAAAACAGAAAGTAATCTAGCCGCTTCACTTAACTATAATCTGTCAACACATTCGTTATTTTTATCCCCAACCACTCCAACGGAAGTGAGTAAGTTAATTGAAGGTATGAGTTCTGATTCCGCACCTGGTGCTGATCAGATATCGCCACACTTGTTGAAACTTCTTAAACCTTACCTTTTAGCGCCACTTACTTATTTGTGCAATCTCAGTATTGAAACTGGCTGTGTCCCAAATCAACTAAAAACCTCATTGGTTTGCCCAATATACAAATCCGGAGATCCTGAGGCTGTGTCGAACTATAGACCAATATCCCTACTGAGTGTCATTGCTAAAATTCTAGAAAAAATTGTGAACCATAGATTAATGTCATTCTTAGAAAAGAATTCACTATTAGCTGATAGTCAGTATGGTTTTCGAGCAAAGAGGTCAACAGAGGATGCAGTAGTACATTTGACAAACACTGTTTCGCGGCACCTTGATCAAGGAAATCGATGCATTGGTGTATTCCTGGACCTCGCAAAAGCATTCGACACAGTTTCAATTCCAATCCTCTTAAAGAAACTGGAACTACTAGGAGTGCGAGGTTTGGCACTAGAATGGTTTCGTAGTTACCTGACTAATAGGCAACAATGTGTCAAACTTCATTTGAGTCACATAACTAGCGAATATTCTGACGTGAGGTTTGGAGTTCCTCAGGGAAGTGTGCTAGGTCCAACATTATTCCTAATATACATGAACAGTCTGTGCAATATTTCTATGAAAAGTGCAGAACTCATAGCTTTTGCCGATGATACGGCTGTTATTTTCCATGGTAAATCGTGGGGGGAGGCGAGAGCGGCAGCAGAATGTGGCCTAACACAAATATCAGCATGGCTAAGGGAAAATTTGTTAACACTTAACATTAATAAAACAAAATACGTATGTTTTCACATAAACAAATCAACGAATCCAGAGCCCTTTGATTTACCCATCCACTGCTGTTCTCTCCTCTGTCACGATCTAACCACAGATCCTATTGCTCAATGCAGCTGTTCAAACCTATTAAGAGTTAGTCAGATTAAGTATTTGGGGGTAATGTTGGACCACCGTTTGACCTGGGCTCCACATATTGAAATGGTATCAAACAGAGTTCGAAAGCTTATGTATACTTTTAAAATACTGCGCTATATAGCCTCTGAAACATTAAAAAAATCTATTTACTATGCGTTGTGCCAGTCAGTCTTAGCATACTGTATTGTAGCATGGGGTGGAGCATGTAAGTCTGTCCTCATATCAGCAGAACGCTCTCAGCGGGCGGTTATAAAAGTTATGTATGGCAAAAAACGACTACATCCAACGCATACGCTGTATACTGAAACAAAACTAGTAACCGTCAGACAACTATTTATTTTAAGTTGTATCCTAAAATATCATACGCTATCCCTCAAAGCGTGCATAGTAAAATCAAGAAGATATGTTTGGAATACTCCTAAACTTAAAACAAGGTTTTGTCAACGCTTTTATCATTTTATGGGACCATTTCTATATACAAAAATAAATTCAATTCTTAATATTAAAAGTAAATCAAAATTTAAAGTCAAGTTTGAGATTAAAGCCTGGTTAAATGGACTAAATTTTGAAAAGACTGAGGATATACTAGACATTTAAAGTGTTAAATGATGTCGTGTAGTTTTATATGTAATATTAACTATAATAACCCTTTCTTTTTTATAATGAAATCTATTAATGTAAGACTCATTGTTCATACAATCTATGGCGCTCGATTCCATTAGTACCTAATAAATATAAACTAAATAAATTAAGAAAAAGTTCTAGAATATAGTATGCGTTTAAAAGCGACTTTAACAAATATTAGCTCACTAAGTATATTACTTGTTATATTATTGATTAAAATTCTATATTCGTTATATATATATATATAAAACAGGTACATTAAAAGAATGTAGTACCTGCACATGAGTACACAATTAAACACACATTCACAATCATTCAGTATCATTTAAGACGAGATGACCTAGCCCCTCATAGCACAGGGAATCCTAGTTTGAGGGGCTAGAACTCACTTAAAATTACATTAAGTTTTGTAATTGTGAACAAGTTTTTATAGTACTTACCAATTAGTTATATCTTAATGTATGTACCTACCTTTTTTCTCTAAATAAAGAATTTATTATTATTATTACTGCTGAACATAGGCCTCCCCCATTGATTTCCACTTCGAACGGTTCTGGGCCGCTTGCATCCAGCGGCGCCCAGCGACTCTGACCAGGTCGTCGCTCCACCTGGTGGGAGGTCGTCCCGCTCGGCGCTTTCCAATACGTGGTCGCCACTCGAGAACCTTTCTTCCCCATCGGTTATCGGCTCTTCGAGCGATGTGGCCTGCCCATTGCCACTTCAGCTTACTGACTCTACGAGCTATGTCCGTCGTTTTCGTTCTCCTACGAATGTCCTCATTACGGACCCTGTCACGTAGAGAAATTCCGAGCATAGCTCGTTCCATAGCTCGCTGAGTGACTCTAAGCTTATTTATGCGGCCAGCAGTAAAAGACCACGTCTCTGTCCCGTATGTCATCACTGGTAACACGCACTGATTGAAGACCTTTGTCTTCAGACTCTGAGGTATTCGGGACGTGAAGATATGCCGTAGCTTCCCGAACGCTGCCCAGCCGAGTTGGATTCTTCGATTGACCTCTTTGTCGAAGTTGGACCTACCTAGTTGGACAATTTGTCCTAGGTATACATACTCGTCTACAACTTCGAGAACAGTGCTCCCAACAATCACCGGCATTGGCGGAATATGAACATTAGACATAATTTTTGTCTTGTCCATATTCATTTTGAGGCCTACCTGTTGGGAAACTCTGTTGAGGTCATTGAGCATGATGTTCAAAGCTTCCAGCGATTCCGCCATTATGACTATGTCGTCGGCAAATCGAAGGTGAGTGATGTGTTCGCCATTGATGTTAATGCCATATCCTTTCCAGTCCAAGAGCTTGAAAACATCCTCCATTACAGTGGTGAAGAGTTTCGGGGAAATTACGTCACCCTGTCTTACACCCTTCTGCAACTGGATTGGTACCGTACTCTCGTCCTGGACTCGGATTGACATGGTGGCTTTACTGTACAAACATTTCAACACTTCGATATAGCGATAGTCAATTTGGCATCGCTGTAGACTCTGTAACACCGCCCATGTTTCGACTGAATCGAAGGCTTTCTCATAGTCCACATACGCCAGGCATAATGGCCGATTATACTCCTCAGTCTTCTGTATAATCTGGCGGAGTGTATGTATGTGGTCTATGGTACTAAAGCCTTTACGGAAACCGGCTTGTTCGGGAGGCTGGAAGTCATCAAACCTACGTGCGAGACGATTCGTAATGACCCTCGAAAACAGCTTATAAACGTGGCTTAGGAGGGAGATCGGGCGGTAATTCTTCAATAGGGCCTTATCGCCTTTCTTGAAGAAGAGCACCACCACGCTTCCACTCCACACTTCTGGCGTTGTACCTTCGTGTATGACGGAATTAAATAGCTTCTGAAGGACTACAAGTACCGGTTTACCACCCGCTTTCAGAAGCTCTGTTGTAATTCCATCTTCACCCGCCGCCTTGTTGTTTTTAAGCTGTTTCAGAGCCATTCTAATCTCGTACAGGCTGACGTCCGGGATATCTTCGGTGTAATGTCGGGTCAACTTTGCTCTTGCGTCACTGACCGGTAATGTATCTGGTTTCCGTGACGAGGTGTACAGCTGTCCATAGAACTTCTCGATCTCTCTCAAGATCTCTGGCTTTGACGTAATGATGTTGCCGGTGTCGGTCTTCAGCTTGGTCAGTTGGCTTTGACCAATAGACAAATCTCTTGCGAACACTTTAGAACCTTTGTTCTGTTTTATTGCCTCTTCAATACATGACGTATTAAAGAGTCGTATGTCGTGTCGCATTGCGTTTGAGATCTGCCTATTTAGCTGCCGATATTCGGCTGTATCAGCTGAAGACTGCAACTTCATTTCACGTCGTCGCTTCATGAGTTTGAGAGTCTCATCCGAGAGTTTTTGGGTTCTATTCGTGCGGTGGGTCTTAAAGAACTTCGATCCTACCGCATGGACAGTTTCCACGAGCCTGTTGTTCGTATTGTCCACCGTCACGCAATCATCCAGGCATTGGAAGCGATTGTGAAGTTCGAGCTGAAAGCTTTCAGGGTCTTGGATATATGCAGATTGGGGTCGGAGCGTAGACTTTACCAGACGACATCTTTCCACCTGGATCTTCAGGTTCAGTGTGCCTCTTACTAACCGGTGATCGCTGCCGGTCTTAACCCTGTTGATCACAGAAACATCACTGAAGATTTGCCGCTTTGTCGTCAAGATAAAGTCTATCTCGTTTTTGGTGGATCCATCGGGGCTAGTCCAGGTCCATTTCCTGTGCGGCCGCTTTTTGAAGAAGGAGTTCATCATAAAGAGTCCCTCCAACTCCATGAAGTCGGCCAACCGTTGCCCCCTAGGGTTCCTCTGCCCAATTCCAAACTGCCCCACTCTCAGCTCCTCGTCATTCCTAATGCCTAGCTTCGCGTTAAAGTCCCCCATCAATACCATATAGTGAGTTTTAGAGGCATGTATGGCTCGTGAGATATCCTCATACAATGTCTCTATCTCGTCATCTGGGTGTGATGAGGTCGGAGCGTATACCTGAATGACCTTCAGCGAATACCGTTTGGTAATTCTGAGTATCAGGTATGCGACTCTCGGTGAGACACTCTCTATCCTCACTATATTCTTGATGAGGGGCCTGCGGACAATAAACCCGACACCACCCTGTGACAGGTGATCACCCTCCCGGTAGTAGAACAGGTTACCGGATTTAAGGATTATCGTGTCCTCCCCCTCTCTTCGGACTTCTGATAATCCCATAATATCCCAGCGCAACCTGTCCACTTCTTCCTCCAGCTCAATGAGCTTCTCGTCGGTCCTCAGAGTCCGTGCATTATATGTTACCAGGTCCAGTCGTCGGTGTTGGTAGCCGGATCTCTGCCGGAGACTCTTAGCACCCCCTGCCCCGCCGTTACCGTGACCGCTACCGTAGCCCGGGATAGCGGGGCCGCCGGGGACTGGGGGCCGTTGCTGTGTTTGTGTATTCATTTGGGGGGTATTGCCGTAATCACCACGCTTGGCAGGCGGGTTGGTGATCGCAGTAATGATACGTATCACAGATGGACGCTGCTGCCCGTCCACTGGTGTATTCCATTAGTCGCCTTTTACGACACCCTTAGGATTGGAAGGGTTGGCCCTATTCTATGCCGGGAGCCACACGGCACTCGGATTTATAAATAGGCCCAAAAATCCGGATTTTTCAGTCATTTTTGAATTTCAAAGTATCCGGATTGCAATCCCTAGTTCGAGTCCTATTCGACTGTAAAATTTTGAGGGGCGGAATCAATTCGAACGGTCCCGACCAATCAACGCTCTGGCTGACTGGTTTCCCTTCTAAATATGCCGGCCTTGAAATTGCCAGAATAACGTACGTTCGTAAAAGTTAGAATTCGTGCTTTTTTCGATCGAGCGATCAGTTTCGATTGGGTGAGAATTGGGCCCCAGGGCTGTGTTCAGTAACTACACACCGTGTGACCGTTGCGATCGTCCGACGCACCACCACCTACTATTGAACTGTTACTGAACGCAAGCATGATTGTTGGGCGATCACACGGCGTTGTTACTGAACGCAGCCCTGGAGAGGATCACAAACTACCAAGAGAACTAAGAGAGGATCTCCTTCAACTAGGAATTGCTTCATGCTTGATTGATATTCATCGATAACTACTGTTACTATTAAAAAAAATCGTTACAGTTTATTATTTTTCATGACTAATTACTTTTTTGGTCTGCGTTTAACTTAGCACAATATAATTATAGAGACTGCTTCACTTCACGGTTGTCAACCACAGACCACAGCTATCAAACCCGTGGTTTGCCCTTACAAATACCGATTTTTTTAAATTACCTATCTGGCAGCTCTAGCTACAAACAGCATTTTTTTTTTACTTTTTGGCGGGAACTTGCAGAGTGACGTTGCGTTTTCATTTTTATTTTCATAAATTCGTGTCTTTAGAGTTTATTGCATAACCACCGATAGGTGGTATTTTATCCATTAAAGGTCAATCCATGTGCACCAGTGAAGTGAAATCTCTGTGTGAAATGAATTATGTGTACCTATAGTGACTTTACAAGTTGTCTCAAAAAGTCCATGAAAAGTTTTAGTACAATGACCACCATTTTACCAAAACATGACTGGACCTGGACGGTGACTGTTAATGTAGACTATGTGAAAGTTAATGTGCGGTCTATATGAAAGTGATATTATCAGCAAAATGTAGCCCTAGCTAGTAGTACCAGCTAGCTAGTCAGCTATTTTGGCTATTTGGCTAGAGCGGCGGCGGCTTAGCTAGTTGAATAACGTTCAACTGCGATCCGAGTTCGATCCTCGCCGCTGCAACAAGTCTAGTCTAGATGATAATAATTAATAATAATAAATTAATATAATGTTTTTTTTTAATTTTATATTTTGTTGTATACTCTTTTAAAAGAAATGACTTTCTCTCATAGGTCATACGTATTACTAATAAAAACATCGAAAATCAACAAGAACGTCATCTTTATATATGGATATGAACTAAAAGCTTTCACAGTACATAGACTCAGTCTTTAGTTGTAGGCAAGTAAACCATATATGTCGCGCTGCTTCAGATGATTAAAACGATTTATTTAAACCCAGTTATATTACAGACTAACTGAAATTAAATTTAAATTAAAAAAATAGGTTTGAATTCGATTTAAATTCGAAAATTCGAAATAATAATAACGACATGCACTCGAATTTTACACTTTCGGGACTCGCACTACTACTCAGTTTCGCAGTAAGCGCACGCACACACAGCTACCGGCTACTCGGCTAGATTGGATTTGGCTAGCCGGCCAGCTACCAGCTAGCGGTGGCTAGAATGGCTTTGGCTAGTTGGCCAGCTACCCGCTAGTGGCAGTTAGTGACCTGTGGCGGCTAGGCGGCTACCCGCTGTATGTGACGTAAACTTCTCGTAATGAGGAGGATTTCTTATGATACCTCTATGGTCAAAATACCTGTCAATACGTGCAAGTAAGGTTCAAATTGGTTCGAATTATCAACAGTTAGACAGGTAAGAAAACTCGTCATTCTTTCTAGGTAGCCAGTAGCCATCCAGTAGCCAATAGCCAATTATCGTGTTGACAGATAACACATCCGTGGCTATTTTGTGAATAGCCGTTTTTTGGCTAGTTATTAGAATAGCTACCACCTCTAGTTTGTTTGTTTTATTGATGGGTTTGTTTGTTTGGTTGTTTTGTATGTCTGGTTGAAATCGTGCTATTGAAATCTCCAAATGGATAAATTATGTCGCGCTTGCCTAGCTACTAAAGATTCCTTTACTTACATTGTATTCGAAAATGTTTCTCCAGACGTTTACTCTTTCTGCACTTCAGTAGAGGTAAATATTTTTCTTTCAGTAAAATATTTATACACTGAAAATGATAAATAAACAGTAATTATCTTCAAGTCCTCTGAATGTCCACCAAGCCATGAAAAATAAAACTATTGAATTACTAAGTCATTAGAAATGATAAATTACCTATATTGAACTTATTTTTCTCTTTGTTTATTACAGATACTACAAGACGAAAAGCTCCCTAAAACTTTATGCAATAGTTGTTATGAACTACTCACAAAGTACACAGATTTCAAACACACATGTATTCAGTCTCAAAACACTCTATTGGAGCTCAGAAACAATGTTGCACATGTGTCTGATGGAGAAGGAAAGGCTCAAAAAGCAAATTTGGACAATAACAACTTTAAATATGAATTGACTGATGTATATGTAAAAATTGAAGATGAACCACAATATAATGATAGTGATGGTCAGTTTTAATTATTTAACTTTAAAAAAATTATAATTACCTTTTTTAAAAAAAAAGAATAAACTTTATGAACTTGTCTACACTAATATTATAAAGAGAAAATATTTGTATTTGTGTTTGTAATTAATAAACTTAAAAATTACTGGACCGATTTAAAAAAATCTTTCAATAGTAGAATCAATGATATTATAATAAAGATAACCTGCTTTCATACTGAGCGGTGTTCAGTTATTGTTGATGAAGTGTATGCAATAGATTATACGGATTGTATGGTACAGAAAGAGATAGCTATCTGATGCCTCTAAGCCAAATTACGACAATTGTTTGAATTTGCCTGCAACAATTTGCCAGCACTAGTGCAATATCCACCCCTTTTCATTACAACTTTGAGTAGAATATATTATCACTGATTACACTACTGAGAACATGGGTGAAAGCACGGAGCAAAAAGCTAGTATTATTTAAGGAATTTATAGTATGTATGTATAAAATTCCATGGTTCTAGATCTTGTGGTGCGTGCATCTCTCAATTAGTCAGTTTCGCCTTTTATATATTCAGTTTTAGTGAAGCCATCAGACTAATTTTGCTGATAACTAATGATAGAATATACTTTACAGATTTACTGGCGGCAGTTGCATTTCCTGAAGAAATAAGTGACAATAAGGTAGTCAAAATACGTAAAAGGTTTGCATAAAGTATTTTTTCTGTTCTTATTTTTGTCACTCATACACAATGTGAAGGCAATGGTTACCATTGGCAGAATATCTAGGTATCAGTATTAAAATTTCAAAATGTTAGAACTGTAGACCCCCTGAGGAACCTTAAAAAATCATGTTAAAAACTATGAATGATAAATAAATTCTTTGTATATAATAACTACACAAGCTGTCCCCCACACTTTCACCTGCGTTTCCGAGAGATAGTATGTTTTTCCAAGGTAAAAGTATCTTATGTGTTAATCCAGAACACAATCTTTCTGGGTGCCTCAAATTTCTCTTCAGCGACAGTAGGATAGCATTGGTTGAACTCAAGTTAAGCTATAACAATTTTTATTTTCAGGAAATCAAAGAAGATAGGTAAATTAAAACAATTGAAACTCACAAAGGATGACAAGAGAAAACATTTTATGTTCACTTGTGACCTGTGTGACAAGAAGTTTCGTTATAGTGAGAGATTTGAAGCTCATAAACTTGAACATGAAGGTAAAATGGTAAGTTTCGATGATAGCTCAGTGGTAGTGATGTCGGATACCGAGATGAAGTTCCCGGGTTCGAATCTTACAATGAGCTTGAGCTTTCGGTGAAGGAAAACATCGTGAGGAAACCATAGCACGGTGGTAGGGTACTTTGTAGTACCCGCCTGGCTGGCTACCACCCTCAAGTTGAAAATCTGTCGCCAAGCACCAAAATTCAAAGCCAAATGCCCTGATAAAGCACTTATGAACGTTAACAAATGGCTCTACACCGGTTCCAAATACAACTTGAACTGAGAAGACTCCGGCAAGAAACTCAGCAAGTTTTTTTTTTTAATATGTAAATAGAAGTATTACTATTACAAAATATATATAACAATAGCCTGCGAAGCGAACAATTCATTCAAATGCATTCTTGTCATCTACAAAATCAGAAACTTTATAGTACCCTTTCGTGCATAACTTCTATTTAACTATCTTTTTGAATCTATGTATAGGTAGCTCTTGGATTTCATTGGGTACTTTATTATAGAAACGTATACATTGCCCCTTGATAGAGTTAAGGACTTTGCTGAGCCGAGTGAAAGGTACAGCAAGTTTGTGCTTATTTCTAGTGTTCAAACTATGAGTGTCGCTATTCTTTTCATATATGTACTGTGACGACACTGTCATTATATTAATAGATTTAAACTTGTCTCTCAAAGAATCTCTAGGCCTTATTTTATATATTGCGCGGACAGCCTTCTTCTGCAGTATAAAAATTCTATTGATTTCGGCACCACTACCCCAGAGGAGGATACCGTAAGACATCAAACTGTGAAAGTAACTGAAATAAACTAATTTTGCCGTAGATTCGTCAGTGAGAGCGCGAATTTTTCTCACTGCATAAGCTGCAGAACTAAGTCTATCCACCAATTTACAAATGTGAGGGCTCCATTGTAACTTATTATCTAAAGTGATCCCTAAAAATACAGTTGTTTCAACAAGATCCAGTTTTTCGCCTTTAATTACAATATTTGTGTCCAAATGTCTCACATTGGGTAGACTGAATCTGATACATTTTGTTTTTTCTCATTTAGCAATAAATTATGAATAGTAAACCAATCAACGACTTCAGAAAGAGCATTGTTCACATCGTCAGAATTAAAATCATGTCTATTCACTTTGTAAAGAAGTGAAGTGTCATCAGCAAACAATACTATCTCATGTTTTTTTTCTACAAGATATGGTAAGTCGTTGATGTAAATGAGAAATAGAAAAGGTCCAAGGATAGAACCTTGTGGTACACCCATAGTTACTGATGACCTAGGGGATACTTTACCATTAACATCAACTTTTTGAATCCTGTCACAAAGTAAGAAATCAAAAGATCAAGTGCAGTGTCTCTAACGCCATAGTGATGTAATTTGCTGATCAGTATTTTATGATGGACACAATCAAAAGCCTTGGATAAGTCACAAAAAACACCGAGGGTGTCTCGTGAATTTTCCCAGGCGTCAAAAATATGTTGAATAAGCTCAACACCAGCTGTTGTTGTTGAGCGACCCCTAGTGAAACCAAATTGTTTACTGTGAAGCAGTCTATTACTATTGAAATGTACCATCAATTGATTAAGTATAATTTTCTCGAATACTTTACTGAATGTCGGTAGTATGGAAATTGGTCTAAAATTTGTAGGGTCGGATGTACTACCGGTTTTAAATAAAGGCACTACTTTACTATGTTTCATAAGATCAGGAAACTCACCACAATCAATACATTTATTAAAAATAACAGCTAAATGAGGTGCAATACAATCAATTATAGAATTAACAAGTTTAACTGAAAGCCCCCATAGATCAACAGTGGCCCTGATTCTGTTGTTCACAACTAAACTAATTTTAATGTCACTATGTCTCTTTCTAACAAAGAACATTAGAAAAGGATGTAAGAAATTTAATCCTGTCAAATTAGTCCAATGCTTGTTTTCAATATAAATTTAGTCGCCATCTATCGCGGTCACGCCTAAATACACGCAAAATAAGACAGCAAAGATTAATTTGTCAACTTAAAATATTTCCTATCCTTTTTCAATCATGTTCGTAAGAAAGAGATGAGATGTGACTAAAATTAGTTTAGTGCGATTTACAACAGAATCGGCACCAGTGTTTTTCAAATTTAGAGATTTGAAAGCTTTAATTATATCGCTAGAAGTAACAGTTGAGAATTTAAAGTCAACAGTACATTCTGTTACATTTTTCCTAAGTAAAGATACAGCGAGGGTGGGAGAAGAATTAAGACTTGGTAGTCGAAACTGGAATATTGGTGAAGAAGGTCTCAAAAGCGGCAGCAACATCTTGATCCGATTTGATTGGTTTATCATTAATAATAAATTGAAACTCATTCTTACGTACTTTGAACTTTCCAGTTTCATTATTTATAATTTTCCAAGTCATCTTGATCTTATCTTGACTATTTTTAATTTTATTTCTTATATGTATTGATTTAGCCGCAGTACAAACGCATTTAAATGTTTTTGAGTAATTCCTTACATAATTTAGAAAAACAGCATCATGATTATACTGTTTTTCCCTATATAATTCATACAATTTTCGCCTACTTATATAAATTCCCACCGTCGCCCAGTCATTGAAGACCGTATTAGATTTCCGTTTTACCGTTACACCTTTCGGTGTGTTCCGATAGCTGCACTTGAGAGCCAGTTCCTTCTAGGCTTTGTGTGCTTACCACCTTCGGCCGTATCGTCACTTACCATGGTGAGATTGCGGGCAAACACAGGCCTATATAAACAATAAAAAAAAAGTGTTTTTTCTTATTCAATTAAATTCGTATACGGCCCGCCTGATGGTAAGCAGCTACCGTAGCCATATGGACGCCTTCCCCCTCCCCAATAAGCACTGGCGACCTTACGCTCAGGAACACAACATAAAGTTATTTGGCTGCGGTATTTTGTAAGGTGGAGCTGCTCTTTGATCGTATAACCACAGATTAAAGTTGTAAGTATAACCGCGTCTACCTCTTAATGATAATCATCAAATACCTACTTCAAGTAAAAATCTGTGTAATAATCGAGGCTCAGAACAATTCGTTTGTATATACTTACCTGCTTATAGGCAGTAGAAATAAAAGTTTTTTCAAATGGGCTGCAGCTTTATCCCATCAAATTTTTTGAGGATAGGGTTAAACCATTTTTCTACTTTACTTGACTTTATTAAAATATTGACGCGAGAATTACGCCTCTATTTTGTAATTATTATCTTTTGCATATGATAAAGATAAACTTAGTATTTGCGATTTTATTCCATATAGAATAAGGTGTAAAACTGCTCGAGGCATGCACATAGTGTAGTATAACCCTATGTTAAATTAGCGAATCATGATTTTTGTTCATGATTACAGGCACCCAAACGTTGTCTACCATGCAACAAGACCTTTATGACATGGAGCGGCCTCAAGCGGCACAATGAGTCAGAACACACCATCGTTAACTTAGAGAGCCTTAAGTGCACTACTTGTGGGAAGGTATTCAAGAGTCGACAAACACTCAGAATGCATGAGAAAAACCATGGAGAGAGGAAATTGTGTGTTTGTGATGTGTGCGGCAGGGGGTTTACATCTGCTTATATTTTAAGGGTAAGTAGGATAATTACCTACACAAATAATTGGCAACTGAAAAAAAAACCGGCCAAGTGCGAGTCGGACTCGCGCACCGAGGGTTCCGTACAGACTTGTAGGTCAATAGTTTGATCATCACTGGAATCGAGTCTCGAAGATTTTTCAGATTATGTTATTTTGTTATGTGATGTAACTACAACTGTTTTCGGATTTCTTCCTTTACTTGTGCTACATGGCCAAGCTTCTTGCCAAATTTCATGATTATAGGTCAACGGGAAGTACCCTATAGGTTTTGATTCCCTTTCCGTCAAAATGTTCGGCATAAAATCCAATTTGTATATATACAGCTTATACTGAAGTCAATCAAAGAGGAGACTTATCTATTATCAAAGTCAAAGCCATTTATTCAATTTAGGCCCCAGAAGGGCACTTATGAAGGTCAAATTTACTGAAGTTACCACCGGTTCGGAACTCGGCCTTCAACTGAGAAGAATCCGGCAAGAAACTCAGCAAGGTTACATTTTTTATATATTTTTTGGACAATCTGACTATGTTTGGCTTTTTTTTCCAAATAATTAAAAATAAAAAAGATATACCTAAGCATAGATACAGACGAAAAAAGAACAAGAAAATAAATAAAAAATAATAACCTTAAAAATACAAAACACAATTATTGACCTACTGGCTTTTGTATAAGTATGAGCAAGGTGCACTTGTGCAGAGTGCAGCTACCTACTTCCAGACATCTTTATCTTCAATATAATCGGCTACTTTATAATAAGCTCTTTCTTTCAGAACTTTTTTTATATGTGATTTAAATTTAAAATCAGTCATCTTGGTCACCGCAAGTGGTATTTTGTTATAACAGCGCACACTATTGCCAAGAAATGACTTACGAACTTTAGCTAGTCTAAAATACGGAACAACTAATTTCTCTTTTTGTCTTGTATTGATATTATGAGTCTCCATTTTTGTTTTATACATTTCTTTGTTTTTACGTATGTACATTATATTTTCATAGATATAAAGTGATGGTACGGTCATAACGTTTATTTCCTTAAATAATTCCTTTAATGATTCACGAGCACCCATACTATAAATTGCACGAATTGCTCTTTTTTGTAATATAAAAATAGTCTCAATATCTGCTGCAGATCCCCAAAGTAATACGCCGTAAGATAAAAAGCTATGGAAGTATGCAAAATAAACTAATTTGGCCGTCTCGACATTCGTCAATTGTTTGATTTTCCTAACAGCAAATGCAGCAGAACTTAATTTACCAGCTAATGATTCTATCTGAGGACCCCATTGCAATTTATTATCCAATGTGATACCCAAAAATACTGTTTTACTAACTAATTCCAAACTGATGCCATCTACTAATACCTGACTGTCTACTTGCACTACATTTGGAAGGGAGAATCTTAAACATTTAGTTTTCCTAGAATTTAATAACAAATTATTTACAGCAAACCATTTTGAGACTATTGACATGGTATCATTTACTTTAATAAGTTCTTTGTCTTTTCTATCTACTTTGAAAATAAATGAAGTATCGTCAGCGAACAAGACTATATCTGAGAGACCGTTTACAATCATGTCACTCTGAAGACCCTCAATGCTACATTCAATGACAGTTTCTGAAAGCGAGTTAAAGTTAATCTAATCTATAATCAAAACTGTTGCCGTCTTTGTCATTTCAGACGTCATTGACAATGACAGGAATACTTTCAACAAGAGATTAAGGCACTGATCCCGCAGAGAGAGTTCTAGAGTTCAGAGTTCTGCATTCCGTGTTGACTATTGTGCACACAGCAAGCAGTCATCATACACTATTTTTACTTTCAAATGCCCCACATAGCTTACAGTCAACGCGGAACTCTAGAACCCTTCTTCCCTGTGGGATCGGCGCCTAACCTTGATTTGGCTTTCAGAAACTGGCAGTTAATCTAGTTGATTAATGTTAGCTTATCTATTAATGTTAACTTATTTATTTATAAATTGTAAGCATGAAAAAATCCTTGTTCCAGACACACCTAGAAACGCACAAGCTAAACAGAGAAAGAAGTTACGCATGCGAGCATTGCGGAAAAAAGTTCTACACAAACACAATACTTCTATCGCACGTTTCCCGTCGCCATTCAGGACGCCGATTCATTTGCCAAATATGCAACTACCCGTTCACAGACAAATACAACTTGGCCAAACATTTGCTGATACACGACGGGAAGAAGTTGTACAAGTGTGATATATGTGACAAATCTTATGCCAAACATGCTTCATTGATAGAACATAAACGCACACATTCTGGGGAACGGCCTTTCCCTTGCAGTTACTGTCCAAAGAGTTTCCTCTCAAAGAGGCGGTTAAACGATCATCATAATATTCATATGGGTGTGAAACCGCATGTATGTGGGGTTTGTGGCCACGGTTTTACACAGAGAGGAACTTTGAAAAGACATATGAAAGTTCACGATAGAATTGTTCCTATACTCAATTAAGCCATGTATTCACTGGGAAAGAATTGTCTTTAAACACTGTTTCTGAAACAATATCCACGGGTTCCGGAAACAAATTTATGTTTCTGAAACATGTGACTCTGTTGCGGTAAACATTTACGTGTTTCTAGCATGTTTCTGTGCTCCCCGATGGAATTGGAGAGCACCGAAACAAATCAGTTTCGCAACAGCTGTATACAAGTGTGGACTTGTGTTTCAGTTGTTTATAAACATGGCGGTATTGTGGGACGACAATAGCATTTTTAACTACCTCCTTAGGCGACATAATTATTTGAAACAACTGAGATGTGGACGGCCAAGACTGTGAAATATTGTTTCGGTAAACATCTACGTGTTGTTCTAGAAACTTTGTATCAGAAACATGTTTCTCAGTGAATACATGGCTTTTAATCTGTCGCCAAGCACCTTTCGGTGTGTTCCGACAGCTGCACTTGAGAGCCAGCTCCTTCTAGGCTTTGTGTGCTTACCACCTTCGGCCGCATCTTCACTTAACATGGTGGCCTATAAACAGTAAAAAAAAAACATGGCTTCAAAAAGCAAAAGTGAGTTAAATAAAACAAAGTATTATGAATAGAATTTGTACGTATTTTCCTATAAATAATATTTTATTGTAAGTATTATATATTATTAGTGTATTATTAAAAATAAAATATTTTGAGATTTAAACAATTGACTGATACCAATTCTGGGTCTTTTTCGAGCCCTATAAAGATATGAACACACTTGAACATCCATAAAATAGCGCTTTTCGAAATTTTATTTACATTTATGGCAAACATCTTTGACAGAAATATATAGCAGTAAAACCCATATTGCGACCTCCGAGACTACACATAGTGTAGCGAATCAACATTATGGACTACACTTTCAAACGTCACTATGCCACTGCGTATACGCAACCGATATGGGCGTAGCATCAGTTATCAACTGAGTCCTTAACAATATACTCTCTTCAGCTGTCTTGCCGTGCCCATGACTCTTAATGTGACGGTTTAGAGCACATTTTTGAATGAATGCTTGGTTACAGAGCAAACATTTGTGTGGCTTTTCTCCGGTGTGAATCATCCTATGGTTCCTCATATCCTTACGCGCCATGAATCGCTTGGGGCATATATCGCAAGCATATGGTCGTTCACCTGCAAAGGTATTAGGTACAGATGAAAACACGAAAGTTGCATAGAGTGGATAGCATAACCATCATCCACCATCGCAACTCTCGCCATCGTCAGGGTGTCTATCCTCACACATTGTAACCAGAATTGTTTCAACTGTGCGGTCTCAAAGGAGCTTCCTTCCGCGGATGCTCAGATTGTGGAATGAGCTCCCCGCCGTGGTTTTCCCAATGGAGTACAGCATGGGGTTCTTCAAAAAGGGTGTGAAGAGATTTTTGCAGGGTCGGCAAGGCGCGCGTGATACCCCTGGTGTTGCAAGGGTCCATAGGCTACGGTAACCGCTTATCATCAGGTGGGCCGTATGCTTGTTTTTATATAAAAACAACAAAAAACCTTAGAATCGGAACGAAAAAATGCCAGTGATGGTCTCGGGTGTTGCAAGCGTCCATAGGCCACAGGCGCGAAATAGCAGACACAATCTATTTCTAGTATAAAATGTAGGGACAACATTGGTTTCCATAAAACTAAGCAAAAGCTAGTTTGGCCTGGTGTCAAGAACGTACATCCTGCATTTCATGACTCTGTAAAATATCTCACCTGTATGCGTTCGCAAATGTATCACTTGGAAATTTTTACTCTTGAATGTTTTATCACAGTAATCACACGAGAACGGCTTCTCAGTGGAATGTGACCGCATATGCTTGAAGAGATCACTCTGAAACAAAAAATATACATTGTACAGGTGCAATTCCGACACATTGCCTACAGATTATAAGGAGTTAAGAATGCGTGTGTAGTCTTACAGATATAGATATAACTAGATAAAGCAAGAGCATCTACTTCGCATGCCAGATTTAGTGCCAGACTTAAGCATAAAATGCTTAACGTGGCCACAATCGCGCTCACATTGCATCGGTTCACTTGAATTGATTTGGTTTTTCCCGTCGCTAAATAGTACTAGTGACGTCAAAGTATGTAGTCAAAATAAGGCACGATTCTAGAGTTGGTTTTTCGTTACCAATTAGTGGTTGTGCCAATTATTCAAAAAATGGATTATCATACAGATCATGATACTTGCGTTATCTAGTTATATCTATATCTGTGTGTAGTCTTATAACAGGAGAGTCGAGAGGTGCCTTACCTTAACAAAAAACCTCATATCACACAAAGAGCATGCGATATTCTTGACGCCACTGTGTCTAATGAGATGTATCTTGAGGTAACCAGGCTGCGCAAACTTCTTGCCGCATTGAGAACAACCATAATTCTTTTCCTTTGTATGTGTTTCTAGATGAGTCTAAAAAGAATAACAATAAAGTGTTAGGAGGTCCTTTATGTAGCTGTGGGAACCAATTGCGTTACTGAAGCTGATATGAACTTCCTAACTACATAAAATGCGAATGTTTGTTTGTTACGCTTTCACGCCTCAATTACTTAACAGATCACGATGAAATTTCGCAAACAGATAGCTTATGGTATGTAGAACATTTGATCCCGGGAAAGCGGGTGAAACCGAGGGGGACAGCTAGCAATATTATAATGTGAAAGTTTGTATTGATGCACAGGACATGCATTTGTGTGCATGAACATGTCTGGGTGTAATTATGTATCTTAAGTATGTATTTACAAACAAAAAGTAGTATATGTATTATATCAGTTATCTGGTTTCCATAGTACAAGCTTTGCTTAGTTTGGGATCAGATGACCGTGTGTGAGGAATGTTCGAAGATATTTATTTTATTATTATTAATTATTTACAGATAGTGGCCACGTTATGCTTAAGTCTGGACCTAAATCTGTCACGCGAAGTAGGCGCTCTTGCGTTATCCAGGTATATCTATATCCGTGGACTTCCCACTCACCTTCAAATTATACCGCTGCACAAACCTAGCATCGCATATATGACATACATGCTTCTTGACCCCCAAGTGTATCAGCTCATGATTCTTCAGCACATTGAGGTATGCGAAGTTCTTGCCGCAGGTCAGGCACTGGTACTTGCGGACCCCCGTGTGAGTGCGCACATGGCTGTTCAGGTTACGTAGTGTCGGGAATGTCTTATCGCAGTGCTCGCATTTTATATCCGGCTGAAAGTGTAAGTGCAAATGAGAATTTACTTTATTGGTTGGCCGATAAGGTCTAATTTTAGTTAAGTGGTGATAGAGAGTAATTTTTATTAACATATTATTATGTTCATAATCTATCTATACTTTTTTCATAAATAAATGCTTTAACCTCAGTAATAAGGTTACCTTTTATAATAAATATTTTTTGGGGATAATAATTGTATACCTTTTTACCAAAATGACTTCTCATGTGAGCTTCAAAGTTTTCGTATTTCTGGAAGGATTTCTCACACTTTGGACATTTCATTCTAGTTCTCTTCTTTAGAGGTCTTGGTAAACCTCTTTGACGTCTTCTTCTTATTCTGAAAACATATATTATGATCATCATATAAATATAACTGATTGCTTCTAAATCACACTAATGGCTGAAAATACAGGCAATTCCTATCCTGTAATATCCCAGCAAAACTTTTGGGGTGTCCTGCTTTCATTACTTTCTCCATTCTGTTATCTTTGTGGAAAATTAGAATAACTGATAATATACTGACCAGTTTTGTGACTGATGGGACATCATTTATTCATGGTATTTTGTTTTTCACATTGTCATGCATGTTTTTATATGAAATACTAGTATGTGTTACTACTACTATGTGTCAACCGAGAACATATTCTATCTATGTGCTAAACATCCAAATCCAAGGCAATTCCGAGTCGGGATCCCTCGAGATTCAAAATTCCAAATATTTATGTTTTATCCTAATACTTGTTTTTTTGTTCATAGAGCTGAATAGCAATTAACGACAACACCTTGCGTTTTTATAGAAGTAATTTTAATAATTCACTCATAATTAATCATTGCATTAATGTTTTTGTAAGCGTTTTTCGCATCTGTCAGTAGAGCTCGTAGTAATTTTTGTTACTATGTTAGGTTGAAACTAAGTAAATATTATTTAAAACAATTTTTATTATTTGAATGTAACATGAACATAAGTTTTAGGTACTTACTAAGAGATCTAAAGACAAACAATTAAAGGATCCCGATCCCGATAATCTCGTCAGATTTTTCGGTTCGGTATTGATCTCGTAAAATGTCTCGAATCTTACAGGATTGAGCGTTTCTTCATTGGGGCGACACGACACGACACGGCACCGGCCACATACCATCCACGACATCAGTGGATGCATAATTCTATGAGATTGTACTGCGCGCTGTCTCACTGGGCCGGCACGGCGGCGACATGTCGTCAGCAGCAAGTTTCCCACTGGTGCCGTGGCGGCATATTTATGCATTGTGTTGTGTACACACGCAAGGTTCCATGTGGGCGTGCGAGTGGACGCGCCGCCCGCGCTTTGCGCGATACGTTATTACCGCATCGTGTCGTGTCGCCCAAATGAAGAAGCGCCCATCGGGATTGCATTCCCTACTCAGAACTACTTACTTAATTTCAGGTTGTTCCTGTGGCACTTCGGTTGCACTATCATCATTAGTAGATGTATCAAGTATTGGCATAATGTCACTTATTTCTAATAAGTTCACATCACCTAAATCATTCTCATTTGGACCACTCTCTAACTTTATGTTAATTGGCTGTGAAAAAATATTTACAATATTAATTATAAGAAAAAGTATGGAATTTATAATTCTTATACTTTTCTGGATGAAATTCAGTAATAACATGTGAGAGAGTAGACTAAGGGTTGATAAAACTGCATTCAATAAAGCCACTTTGGATCTTAAGAAACTTATAAAAGAATGGAACGATATAACCCTCGAGACGAAAATGCAATCCCTCACTGCCACAGCTTCGACAAATTATTCATTATGGAAATTTACCAAATCATATGATAGACCACAGGAAGCAAAACCTCCAATCAGAATGAATAATCGGGATTGGGCTAGAACGCCTCAGGAAAAGGCTGACACCTTTGCTCTGCATCTGTCGACTGTATTCACACCCAATCCAAGGTGTAGTGGGGTAACTGACAAGGAGGTAAATACTAGCTTGGACCAAGTCTTCCAGATGTCCCTACCACCAAAACCTGCTACCGTTAGAGAGGTGTGGAGACTGATCAGGCAACTTAAAGACAAAAAAGCCCCTGGATTCGATTTGTTAACTAAGGAGGTCCTTATGGAACTTCCGAGGAAGGCAACAGTTTTTTTGACGACCTTGTTTAATGGTATACTGAGAGTGCAATATTTTCCTTCACTATGGAAAGTATCAGAAATCTTAATGATACACAAAGTAGGAAAACCAGCGAACGAGGTCACGTCCTACAGGCCCATTAGCTTATTGCCAGTGCTGTCTAAGCTCTTTGAGAAAATACTGCTCCTAAGAATTCTGCCGATCTTGACAGAAAACACTATAATACCAACTCACCAGTTTGGATTTAGACAGCAACATTCGACTATTGAGCAAGTGCACAGAGTTTGCGAAAAGATTAGGAAAACACTGGAACAAAAGGAATACTGCTCTGCTGTCTTCCTCGATATCCAACAAGCCTTTGACAAGGTCTGGCACAGGGGTCTCCTGTACAAACTAAAAACATGTCTTCCCCATAGCTTCTATGCTCTTATGTATTCATATCTATCCGAAAGAATATTTCGAGTAAGGGAAGCTGGGGCGATATCTACCTTTTATACAATTAAGGCTGGTGTTCCGCAAGGATCGGTACTTGGGCCGGTGTTGTACACACTATTTACGGCAGATCTCCCACAAGTAGATGATGTTACTACAGCCACATTCTACAGCTATACTCGCCAGCAGCAAAGACCCTGCGATAGATTCACAAACACTGCAACGGGGGCTTGACCAAATCACAAAATGGTTGCAAACCTGGAGAATAAAAGCTAGTACCACAAAGTCAGTCCATATTACCTTTACGCTTAGGAAAGGTAACTGCCCGGCCGTACTTCTAGAAAATACCACCTTACCTCACACAGAAAGTGTAAAATACTTGGGCCTACACCTCGATCGCCGGCTAACGTGGGCGAAACATATAAAGGCCAAAAGGCAGGAAATGAAAATGCGGTACAGCAACCTATACTGGCTTGTGGGAAGAAACAGTAAACTGTCAACCGACAACAAACTCCTCATATACAAGTCAGTACTGAAACCCGTCTGGATGTATGGCATCCAACTATGGGGGAGTGCCAGTAATTCCAACATCATAATGCTGCAAAGAATGCAGAATATGTTCCTAAGGGCAATAGCAAACGTTCCCTGGTTCATCAAAAATACAGAAATACACCAACTTCTTCATATGTGCACTGTGAAGGAAGAAATCCAAAACACTCGCATAAAATACCGACAGCGACTGGAGAGACATCCTAATGCGCTTGCTGCAAAATTAACCTGCCAAGAGTATACAAGACGCCTCAAGAGAAATAACATTTTGTAGCTTTCTCTGAGCTTCTTTTGAGCGACAAAATATGAGTAGATGCCTTCACTGGAGGGCTCACTCCCCCAATCAATGTGACACTCAAAAAGTTTGCTTATAGTTAAAAACTGATCGCAAACAAGCCCAAAAAAAAAAAAAAAAAAAAAAAAAAACATGTGATCCATGGATGCCTTTAAAGCTAAAAGGAAAAATCTATAAGAGCTGTCTTAATGTATGGTTCGGAATGTTGGGCAGTAAACAAGATGGATGAAAGAAGATTGCATGCAGCTCAGATGAGGATGTCGAGATGGATGTGTGGAGTGACAAGAATGGATAAGATAAGGTTAGGAATGAGTATATAAGGGGAAGCTTGAAAGTAGCGCCAGTGACTGAAAAATTGAGAGGAAACCATTTAGCGTAGTATGCAGATGTTATGAGGAGAAATGAAAGCCACATCACTAAAAGAGTGGATTGTATGAAAGATGATATGGATAAAGGAGTGGATGCGAAGGAAGAGACTAAGGGAAAAGCGTACATATTGCGCCAACCCCAAATGATTAGGAACAGGGCAGGCACATGATGATACTTTTCTCTTTGGCATTCCTAATCATCAGAGGATCAATTCTCAATTCTTATAATGGATCTCTATCCACTTTGTCTACTACTCCTACCACCAGGTGGTTAGTATGCTTTTTGGATGACTAGTTAATGCAAATTTTAACTAAAGTTATAGCTGGAAAAGATAGGTACATTAATACTAAGAAATTACCTGTGCATCAAACTGCTGTTTCAATATCATATTAGACCGTGTCGCCACTTGTTTGAAATAATACACCTTGTTCAGTAGTTCTAGACATGTCTGACAGATTTGCTGCGGAAAGTGGTCCTCCTCTGAAATCTGAAACAGTTTATATATAACTAGGTATCCCTTTGTTATTAATATTGTTATTTATTATCAAGAGTTTATATTTTATATCAAAGATGCTTCAAGTGTTTACCTCGATTGAAGTACAATATTTAAATACTTCAGAAGTGCAAACAGAGAACAGATCCTTGAATGGTTCTGTATCTGATTCTAATAGGCAAGCTCTGCATATCTTCTTGAAATCCAGTTCTTTTGCCATTTCAAATGGGAATAAAACGTCTTGAATTACGATTGTTATGTTTTCGCGAAATATTTTCATAAAAAATATTTTTAAGATCTGTCATTAATCATTATATGTTGTTGTTGTTGTTTGTCTTATTCGCCAAAAGGTAGGCAAAGGTTGAGCCATACAGCCTTGTCTTATTTCAGTTTTCTCGAGTTGTATAGTCACAAAATAAATCACTTCACATAGTCCGCACTATCAGTCACCGTCCTTTAAAAGTCATGTTTTAGTACAATCGTGGAAATATGTACAAAAACTTTTCACGGACTTCTTGAGACAACTTGACGTCACGAACACGTGACGAAAAAGTCACGACACACTTATTTCATTTCATTTCACTTCACTGGTGCACATGTATTGATCTTTATTGGATAAAATACCACCGATAATATGCAATAAAACTCAAAATATACGAATTTTTGAAAACGCAATGTCACTCTTCAAGTTCCCGGCAAAAAGTCCCTGTCATTAACTATTTTTCAACTTGTCGGACTGATTGTTGTTTGTAATATTCCCCAAAAGGCAGGTAAAGGTGGGGTGCAGCCATACAGCGTTATCTTTTTTAATGTCCTTAAGTTTATGCAATAAATGTGAGAGTTTAAAAGTGTCTAAGTAATTGCTTACTAATTTGGACAGAATTCCGTACAAATAACCGCAATAGGCGGTCTCATCCACGATTGCACCAGTAGGGCAGCAGTTAGGGAAGAATGATGGCGTGTTGTAAAGCGGCCACAAATCACACTTAAAGATTACCACGACCACTCTGTCAAGAGTGCAATGCATGAGAAGAAGACGAATTGCTTAACTGATAATTTAATAAAGGATCTTTCTTATTTGCTTCTTTTTTACCTAATTTATGTAATCCCTCGCTTACCCCCGCAATTACGATTTGCGCAGTAGGTAGGTATCGGTATATTTGAGGATTCAGACGGTGGGTGACAGTCATATGCAACTGCTGGAACACACTGCTATATAGGTGCTTGGCGACAGATATACAACTTGACGGTGGTAGCTGGTAGTCAGCCACCATAGTACTCGGTACCCTACCATCATACTATGGTTTCCTCGCGATGGTTTCCTTCACATACAGCTCAAACTCGATCTAGAATTACACCTAAGTACGACCTTCAGCACGGCATTCTTCGTATTCTGTTCTTCAGTTGAAGACCGACTTTTGAACCGATGGTAACATAATACCCATAGCACCTTGTAGTAGGTGTAAGTATATAGGTTGTACGTAGTATATTATTATTTACTCTATGATATAGGTAACTGCCTAAAGTTTACGTTTTGTTATCTTAACTAAACTATTTTAAACCTATGTATTACTTCTTATCGTAATGCTTGTACGTAGTATTTATACAGGGTGTTGTTTTGGTCGGCGACAAGCGACCCAGGAGCGGTAGTACAAAATATATATTCCCCAAAAATGGACTTAATTCCATTAAATACTGTAAATATGTTGAGAAATACCTTATTCAATTTGAAATAAAATTACCGCTAAGTATAGTTACTAGGCACGTGCACAGACTAGAGCTATAATATATATTATAATAGCTCTAGCCGCCATCGCCCCACCCCTTTACTCCCTCGTACTCCCGTTGAGTATTATTTCTACACCTTAGCTTATTACATGATTTTCAAAATTTTAATTTTTATTATAAAAAAAATTTTGCACCAGTATCATTTGTATTATCGACCCTGAGTCGCTCGTCGCTGACCAAAACAACGACTCTGAGGTAATGCTTTAGTAAGGTTTTTTTGTTATCGTCACGAGATTATAATATTTTTATTTACCTATTGTTATTTTGTACATAAAATTTTCTTTTCACGCAACGCATTAACGCAAGTTAATTTTTTCAGTAAGGTATATTTAGCTCACTCATTGTAACTTTTACTAAATATAAAACCCAAATTAGAAGAATGTAAATGTTTGGAAAATAGCGATTATTTTTAAAATTTTGTCTCCTTACACTGTATATATTTAACAAATAGCAATGGACTACCGAAAAATTTAAGCCGGTATTAAACATGTTGCAATATTGTTTTTAATTTCACATTTTATAATATCCACTTCAGATTGTGTTACTAAATTTATTACATAGATAAGCTGGCACCGGCTGGTACCTTTTATCCATGTTTTAATGAATGTTATCTTTGGAGTTTCAAGTTCACCTATTGACTTTTGGTAGCACGATTTAGCTATCCGAAACATTTAACCATTCATTAACGTTAACATTTATCGTTGACCAATTCAATAAAAAATAAAATAGGCCTACGCATCCATGTGAGGTGACTAAACCCATGTCCATGAATAAAACTATTCAATAAAAAATAGCTGTCTCAAATTGAACATCAAACAAGTTTTACGAATTAATAATCATACTGTTAGCTGGCATACATAGTCAATTAATGTAGTGTGCTATAGTGCGTGTATTATGCTCAACCGCTCGCGGTCAGCCGGCTGCGTCACTTAGCACTCTCTCTGTTTACGTTAGCGTTTTTTTAGGTTAGAATTCTCGAGTTAAATAAGTAAAAATAATATAATATGTGATGAATATAGTTCTGTAGCTATGTGAAACTAGTTACCTAACATGTTGTAGGTACTATGTGAGTCAAGTACAATGAAGATTCGTTCTTGACGGATGTGTGTATCAAATCGTACACAATGTTGACGCTGATAAGGAATTTTAGTTACAACTTTGCAGTGCCACGGTACGCAAGTTGATTTTGTTTACTTTAATTAACACGTAAGTAAATTTTAAAAAATGAGTAACGTTCGTAAAATTGACGAAGTGCCAATAGTCAAAAAACCTAGTACCGAGAGGATAAATCATCTAAACGAATTATTTAACCAGGAATTTGGTTGTAATCCCTCGTTTTTTGTAAGAGTGCCCGGTCGCGTAAATATTATTGGAGAACATATTGATTACTGCGGCTACCCGGTGTTGCCCATGGCTTTAGAGCAAGATATACTTTTAGCTGCAGGATTAACGAAGAAAACCGAACTAAATTTACGGAACGTAAATAGTAAATACGTTGATTATAAAACCACCATAAAATCAAATGAAGATTTAATAATAGAACCAGATTCTAATGGTAAGCCGTTTTGGTACAATTATGTGCTTTGTGGAATAAAAGGTGCGCTAGAATATTTAAATGATAAAATGATAAATGGACTCCAGCTTTATGTTGACGGAAACGTTCCGCCTGCCTCTGGACTTTCAAGTTCCTCGGCGTTAGTAAGTGCTTCTTGTTTATCTTTTTTGTATGCACAGAATGTCTCTTTGAGTAAGACTGAGATAGCATCATTATGCGCTAAGAGCGAAAGATATATCGGAACTCAAGGTGGTGGAATGGATCAAGCAATAGGATTTTTGGCGGAAAAATATAGTGCTCAATATATAACATGGGACCCTTTGAATGCTACACCGGTAGCTCTTCCAGAAAATTCTGCTTTTGTTGTGGCTCATAGTGTTGCTGAAGCTAACAAAGCCGCTACTAATGATTTTAATAGACGCGTGATAGAATGTAGATTAGCGGCGAAAATACTAGCAACTTGTAAAGAATTAACACCAGATCGAAAAATTATAACGCTAAGCCACTTACAAAAACTGTTGAATTATAATTTAGAAGATATGGTAAAGCTCGTTTATGAGTTCTTGCCAAAGGATGTGTATTTAAAACGAGAAATATCAGACATTTTGAAAATAAGTGAAGAGGATATTGATGAATTGTATTTAACTCCAAACACGAGACATTTAACTGAATTTAAATTGAGACAACGAGCACTGCATGTTTATGAAGAAGCCGCGAGAGTGGAAGAATTCCGCAAAATATGTTGTGTGTATTCTTCGAGGAAGGATAAACTGAACAATGGGACCAATGGATTTACTACAAATGACAATGGCTCTGAATCTGATATCATTGATGTTCTTGGGAATTTAATGTCAGAAAGTCACCAGAGTTTGAAAACCCTTTACGAATGTTCGCACGACAATTTAGACCGTCTAGTCGCATTATCGAAAGAAATTAACGTTCATTCTCGTTTAACTGGCGCAGGTTGGGGAGGATGCATTGTAGCATTATGTCATAAGGATAAGGTAGATGAATATATTAAATCAATAATAGATAAATTTTACAAACATCATTGCAATATCGATGAGACTAAAGCTCTTGCATATGTTTTTGCAACAACGCCAAATCAAGGTGCTGAAATTTACATAAATTAACTTATTTTTCCATAGATGTAGTAAGTTTACCAAATAAATTACAAAATTTATTTTATTGCCACATGAAAACATGTTATTATACTCGTTAGTGACGTGGTGCTTATAAATCTATGTTTTAAATATAAAAGTCAGTCATACATCTGCAATACCTACCTATTTTTATTATAACTAAATTAACCTAACTTATAATTAAGTAATATTAATATTAGTTAATATTAAATACTTTATTGGTCAAAAATATTTTTGAGTACTGGTACTATTTCGGTAGAATGTTAGTGTTACGAAATTATGGTTCACTTCAAAGATAGGTAACATTTATGTTTAAAAAAAACTATGTGCACTCACTTGCTTATTCGTTTTGATCAAATGAAAACACACCTTTTGAGAATTTTAATAGGTACTACTATGGTAAGAGGCACGATGCCCTAAGTAAATCTATGACCACTAACTATGTATTTACTGAAGTAATAAGTAAAAAGTAGTTTTGACCAAGAAAAGTTCTAACTGTATATGAAGATATCGTGTGAAGAAAGAGCGGGTACTTATAATTTTCTTGTGAAATGTAATTAATATTTTGAAGATATCCAGTTTTTTTTATAGATATAAGTTAATAATATTAGGATGCGAAACTTTACAATCGCATTTGGTACCTATCTATTTATTAAGTAGGTATAAGTTAAATGAAATTAGGTGGCGAAACTTTGCAATCGCATTTGGTACCTATCTATTTATAAATTTTCTTGATATTTGTTACATTTTTACGCTAATAGGCATTTTTCAAGAGCGCAACATGGTTGACGCTAGAACTAGACGTGGGTGAAGCAGAAAGTATTATTCTGGGTCAATGCACTGAAAAACTGCCATGATATAATTAATCTGCAATTAAATTGGTTTCTGATATAAATCAAAAACATTGTTTATGCATTCGGTCCTCACTTACATTTTATCTTGTAAAGTTTCGCCGATATTTTATTCTTTGGCCGCTAAAAAGGTAGCTAAAGTATTATTGCTATAACATTTTTTTTTAATTATAGCATATCTTATGATATTGATCAATTCCGAATCTTTTAATGCATTGAATGAGTGACTATTTTATCCAAAAATATCGGAATTAAGTAGGATCTGCCGAGAATTCGTATAAATCAATTGCGTTAGCAATATTGCTTTAGCTTCCTTTTTATGCCCCCTTGTTTAGATAGGTACCTATAGAGATTTTTTTTAATGTAAAGCATTTCATTTTGAAAGAGTCACAGACTACGGAAAAAGTATTTATTCCTATCTATTCAACTCCATTTCAACTCACGGAACAAAAAAAAACAACACTGTTTTTTTTTGTTCCGTGATTCAACTGAATTACTAACCTACCGACTATATACCTGTGCTATAATAATATACGAAGTTTGTTATTTATATTTGCATTTATTTGTCGATAATTTTTAATATAATGTTACTATTCATCTATTTATGTTGTACAAATTGTATTTTATTAATTAAAATAATAACGAAAATCGAATGTGTTTATTTAATAAAGCCAACTAAATAGAATTAACCTAAGTAAATGAGAATTTTTATGTCATAAAATTACGTTGTACCCCGAAAGCCCCGAATTATCGGCGTTGTACAGGAACGTTTTTTTTTACAAAAAAGAAACGAATTTGGTATATGCGATTTTACTAGGCGAAAATTATACTTATAATCAATTTTATTCATTACTATCATCAATCCCGCTGTGTTTTTCTGACAGTCGGGTATAGGCATAACTCAAAAACGACTATTGGGAATTGGGTAAGGTTTGCATCGATAGATGATAATTACCATATCATTTCGATTTTATGATTATTTTGGTGCACCATGTAATCTATTTTTATACGACTAAGTCGGCAAATATGCATATACAGCCAGCTGACTTTTTGGCGGGAACTTGCAAAGTGACGTTGCGTTTTCGTTTTATTTTCACAAATTCGTACTTCGAGATAAATTGGATATTTTCAGTGGTGTTTTATCATAGAGATCAATCCAAATACACCAGTGAGTAAAATGAAATAAATTACGTGTAAGGTATATTCTAATAGTCAAGTTGTCTAAAAAAGTCCTTGAAAAGTTTTAATACAATGGCTACCATTTTACTAAAATATGTTATGAAATATGAACGGTGACTTACAGTGCGGACTATGTGAAAGCGTTTGAGGCAAGCTTGAGGCGAACTTAGTCATAACTAATTCGTAATAAAAAGGATTTGTTTGCTAAAGTTATAGGTAACTTTACAAAGAAGAAGCCATACGGGTACCATACGGCTCGTCTGGATGTAAGCGGTTACCCTAACTCCATGGACGCAGGACTCGATATCTTAGAAGATATCAAAAGTAGAAAAATGTAAAGTAATGCAACAAATAATTACCACCCGGGCAATAGTCGCTTGTTTACACTTTAATAAAATAATGCTAATTGTAGGTGCTACACTCAGAGTAAGCAAGGTGCTAGAATATTAAAACACTACCTATGCCGTAGACGGAGAATTGTCCCAACCAAAGAGAATATAACGCTACATCCCAACTTGGTCACAATTACAACTTTCAAACGTTTCAAAACGGTTTCAAACAAAGTTGCTTTAAAATTTTCGAACAGCTGTAGAACCTAATCTTCAATCTACGCTGTAGAATGATCCAGTTTACGAATCTCGTTAATTTTACAAACTATTTAATAATATTGTTATTATTTTTATCAATTGCTATATATATAAATAAAGACTGAAGCTTTATATATATCTAGAAATTAATTAAATTACACGTAAATATTAAAATATTCTATTCCTGCAAAGCTACGCAGGGCACTGAGGCCTGAGAAGCACAGCTGATGCAATATTTATCTGTAACCATATTCGTAAACTGTCACACTTTGACATTTATAAAATTTTCAACTTTCTACTATTTCCCGAGTCTGTTTTTTAAATTTATGAAGATCTTTAGGGTAATATTTCCCTTGAATTACTTACAGTAATCATCATAGAGTAAACTCAATAGATTTTATTTGTTCTGCGACTTACCTGTGAGTATTAAAACTGTTTTGAACTTCATTCTTCTATTTGTATGTTTTTACGATAATAATTGGTAAAAATCTTTGATTTACACTTATTTTATAGCTTACCAAGGACTAGCAGCTATGATTATGTCTAAGGTATAAATTATTTTACAATATTTCTGTAAGATATGACACCTTGGCATTTTTGAGGTTATACTGCTATGCATTTTTTTATAATGTTAGATAAACGCTTGCTCATCGATATACTTGTATAAATCTAGTCACCATAATTTACTATACATTTAAACTGGCCAAAAAAAAGCTATATAATTTGTAATTGGAATCACTTAATGGCATTCAAAATATTACCTAGTTTATCCTTAAACATAAATGAAGATTCCACTTGCAAAGTTGAAATGGAATAAGGTCAGTTTTTTAACTTGTCAACATAGACTTATAAAAAAATTAAGATGGTGTGTTGCCTAATAAAGGAGTAAAGCACCAAAAGAAAACCGGCCTACTTGAATACATGGCCTCATACATATACACCATAAAACTACACATAGGAAGCCGATCGATTGTCATTCAGCATTGAGACATGGACAGTGACAATAAGGCTCAGTGCACTTGTGCCTGCTTGAGCTAGTATTGATTTTACTCTTGTATAGGTAGGAAATTTTTGGCTTAACTTTTTTATAAGGTGACACTCCGTCTTGATTTTTTTATACGTCTATGCTTGTCAAATAGTATTTATTTGTGGTGCTGTGTTATTCTGTTATGCTGTACACACTCATGTATTTCAATTATCATCTCACTCAATGTGCTGTCCCACACTTTTTGTATAAGGAACTAAATAATAAAAAAAAATAACCCACACTCCATGGCACTTATTCATTGCATGGAAATGTGTGAAATATTCCAACTATACATTACCCTGTTATAGGTGGACTTTATAATAGGGAAATGTAAAAAACTAAAAATTAACTTAATGTAATGCTATGCCAATAAGTAATTCATCATAATTATAGGGTGATACAGAATTTAACACAGAAGACAGTAACTTAACTGCATCACAGAAGAGAAGAATAAGAAGAAAAAGACTACAAGCTGCGAGAGCTGTCCTTGAATCAGAAAGTGACGAAAAAATTGATATAATATACATAGACTTTGCAAAGAAACCTGAAGTAGCAAAGCTTACTTTAAATGACAATCAAGATAAAGGAGATGTTCTAAAAGACGATCCAATACTAGATTTCATAAAATTAAATACAGAAATGTCTTCGAAGCAAGTTTCTCAAATGAGAGATGATGTAATAGCCGCCAGAGAGGCAAAGAAGCTAGCAAAACAGAAAGTAAAGAATAAGAATCTTCCAGAAACAACAGCAGTTATAGATCCTGTAGTTAAAGTAGAAATAGTTAAGAAAGGTAGTCCAGTGAAAGCTAAAACTCATGAATCACCGAAAAAAGAGCAACCAGCTAAAGCACAACCCAAACCTGCAAATCCTGTGCCGAAAGTTGAAGAGATAAAGAAAATAGAAGTAGCATCTGACGCTAAAAGTAAAGATGAAGTTGATAGAGCAATTGTGAAGAATGATATAGGAATATCAGAGAGTGATAAGGCTAAAGATCAGGTAAAAGCTGAAAGAGCAGCAAAGAAAGCTGCTAAACAAGCTAAGAAGAAAGGAGCAGCAGAAGGGGATCATCCTGTAGCTGATGTGAATAAGGATATAACAGTCAAAGATGTGGTAGATACTTTGAATGATATTGTAAATGTAGCTAAAGAAGTACAGGAAGTCACTGCTAAAGTTAAGGCTATTGATATAGAAGCTAAGAAGGTAATTAAAATATTTATGTATTTTTTGAGATTTCCTATAAAACCATCATTATTATTATTATCATCATCGTTTGTAGTTAAAGCTAATAATTTAATCATAGCTGTTGAGAAAATTATTTTTGTTGTTCTCCCAAATTTCTTTATAATTTTCCAAGATGATCACACAACTAAATACAGATGTAAATTAATTAAGCAGCCAGAAGAAAGCAAGAGCAAAGCAGAACTCAAAGCTGAGAGGCGCGCCAAACAAGAAGCTCAGAGAGCAGCTAAGCAAGCCGCCCAAGAGAAAGCAGCACCCAAACCTAAGACTGAGCCAAGTGCTAAACCAGAGGAATCTGTTAAGGGTACAGAGGTAAGTACATGATTGTGGTAGTTTGTTATAAATCTTAGGGTCTGTTATACTTTTAATTAATTTCTAAACAACCTGGTTTCCAGGCCCACCTTTACAGGGAAGTGTATGTTTGTAAATTTTAATTAAATGTTTTCCTGAAAAATAATAAAAGCATGATGCAACACCAACAGCCATATTGATCTTGTTTTCCCTGTTCGACCTAGAGTATTCATAACTGGAGTAAACACCAGTAAAGGGGTTGTAGAACTAAAAAAAAACTCCATCCTAAGCAAACATTAGTAAAGTATGTTCCTTGACTGGCCTTTGAGGTAAAAAATGGGGACCATCCACCAAAGTAAAATGTTTAACCAAATATCTTAATTATTTTATTTCATAGGAAAAATCGCCGAAGCAAAAACCAGTAGAGAAATTGAAAAAAGCCCAGAGTGTACGCAGAGCCAATTGGTTTCAGCACTTGTACAATGAACATGATAAGGAGTCATTGAAAAAGATAGCAATTAATTCCAAGTGAGTACTTTTCAACTATTCAGCTTATGTATAACATCCACTCGTTCAGTTTAATCACACTCAGATGTTACGTTGGATACGAGTAACATTGACACAATAATATTATTGAATTAAAAGGATGCATTTTTGATGCTTTGGGAATGTATGTAATGTAATGTATGGTTTTTGCCTAATCTACTGAAACAAATTCCGAGGTTTCTTTTAAAAATCTCTTGGAAAGTGATTACTTTTACACATTCGTACCTAAACAATATTTTAATTTGGCGGGCTTTACCTATTATGTATCTTGCTAAAGAAGTAACAATTCAAAGGCATGCGAATTCTACCATTTCGCAAATGGCTTATAGGGGAATATGGCATTAAACCTCTATTTATTAAAAAAAAGCTTTCCCCTGCAGTGAGGACGTACAGTCGGCGTCAAAAGAAGATGGCAACTTTACTAAAGTTATTCTATTAATCTATTCCCTTTCATCTATATATCTCTATATATGAATCCCTATTTCCCTTGGTCACGCCATAACTTGAGAACGACTTTACCGATTTCATCTTTTTTAAAGTTTTCTAATACTATGGAGAAGATTCTTACGGAAAAAAAATTAAGAAAGTTTGCAGGGTAGGGTATAGGGTAGGACACCACGCAAACGAAGTCGCTAGTAATCATATATTTGGTATTCTATTGACAGTTGATGAAATGCGTATTTCTTTTGATGCTGACTGTACATAAACCGTTGATGTAACCTCAGAATGTGTTTAACTTGTAATATGAGGTCAATTGGAACAATGAATGTTGATAAAGCGCTTGATTGCTGTGTGTTGTTGCACAATTTGTTATGTTAGATTGTCTTATGTGCATGCGTATGCGCAATATGATGTCGATACTTGAAGATAATGATAAATAACTTTCAAGGGGTTTTACAATTATGATGTATTTAAAAAAAAAATGTGAATATGTTTGTGCTTGCAATTTAGATGAATGAAACTGTAAAATTTTGTTGGTGTTGGTGGTATGATAAAGACAATAAATGCTTACTTTGCTAACCATACTATCTACCATAACAACAAAAAGTTTTCCACTTGATGCTAAAGGTCAGCTCACACCGAGACACGACACGATGCGCAATTTTTAGGGTTCCGAACCAAAAAAGTAAAAAGAAACCCTTATGGTATCACTCCGTCACGTCCGTCTGTCACATCGGTATATTTCAGCAACCACTGATGCTATTTATTTATTTATTTATAAAAAGGTACATCAACATTAACATAACATGTATTACACACATTTGTAGCTATTAATATAATTATAATATAACTATTCTGATACATGTACCAATTACAGATGCACACAACATAGACCATGCAAGACAACAGACTAATTAGATTGCTATTGATTTGAAAGGAATTGTTATAAATACAGGGTGTTGTTTTGGTCGGCGACAAGCGACCCAGGAGCGGTAGTGCAAAATATATATTCCCCAAAAATGGACTTAATTCCATTAAATACTGTAAATATGTTGAGAAGTACCTTATTCAATTTGAAATAAAATTACTGCTAAGTATGGTTACTAGGCACGTGCACAGACTAGAGCTAGGCGCAAGCCGCCATCGCCCCACCCCTTTACACCCTCGTACTCCCGTTGAGTATTATGTCTACACTTTAGCTTATTACATGATTTTCAATTTTTTTTATTTTTATTATTAAAAAAAAATCAAGTATTTTTTTTATATTTTTTTTAGCACCAGTATCGTTTGTATTATCGACCCTGAGTCGCTCGTCGCTGACCAAAACAACGACCTGTATAGCTTACCTACTCTTGTGGCAAATGAAAAATAAAAATTTCTTTGTAAAAGGGTCTGAAATGGGGGAACGTTTCAAATTCGTGTACTAGTTTAAATGGGGTATCATATGAAAGGGCTTCATTTGTTGTACATCACAAACAGGTTTTTATTTTCTTTTATGTTGCGTTAGTTCTCACCATCATGGAATCAGCACCATTGTAGAAATATTTTACTAAACAAAAAGGTTCACATTTTAGTAAGAGGTGGTTGCTGAAGTATACCGCTGTGACAGGACAGAGGACAGAATACAAGATTTTGGACTCTTTTACTTTATGAAGACTGAACTTAAGTTATTTGGATATTGTTCATATTCCTTATTGCTGCTTTATGACTTTATAAGTTCATGTAAACTTTCTATAATAAACGTTATGTTTTCAGTTTGCATCCGGCTATAGTAAAACTTGGTGTACAGTTAGCCTCGCGGGTCGTCACAGGTTCAAATGCAAGGTGTATTGCTCTCCTAGATGCCCTCAAAAAGGTGAGTTATGTACTTTTCATTCACAATGTGATGATTTTTATTTTATTCTATGTTTCAAAATCAACTCTTGAATAAACAAATTTTTTTTTATTTTCTCGCATAGTGGTGTTGACTCAGTTTTATGTATGTGATCAATTACGCCCTCGAACTATAAGCATCCTCGCCCGTTTCGCTCGCTCTTACGAGCCAACATCTCGGGTATAGGTGTAGTTGATTCCTCTCTTGTAAAACAAGTTATTATTATTTGTTTCTCATTTACTACTATTTTTTAAGCGACTTCAAAAGAAGGAGGAGGTTCTCAATTCGAATGTATTTTTTTTTATTAATTTTTTAAGTTTGTTACCTCATAATTCCGTTATTTATTAACCGATTTGGAAAATTCTTTTTTTATTTGAAAGGGTACGCTTCCCGTTTAGTCCCATTGTCATCAGATCAGGATTTGATTACTTCTTAGTTTACTTTGAAGTCGGTTTAAGGTTTTTGTAAAACAGTCCAATTATCTCTAATAGTATTGAAAAAACTTTTTGGCACATGTATAATACAAATAACAAATCTAATATACCCGTCGATTATGACGATTTTAGTATTACAAACTCGTAATTGGAATAAATTATCCGCGATTCGGCTTACAAACGTCAACTCCCTTACAGCGCTCGTTGTGAAGCTTGATTAGCCGTTCTTAATCTATCGGAAAAGTTGTGTAATGGTAAGTGATGATGTGGCCAAAGGTGGTAAGCACACAAAGCCTAGAAGGAACTGGCTCTCAAGTGCGACAGTGGGAACACACCGATAGGTGCTTGGCGACAGATTTTCAACTTGAGGGTGGTAGCCAGCCAGGTGGGTAATACAATGTACCATACCACCGTGCTATGGTTTCCTCACGATGTTTTCCTTCACCGAAAGCTCAAGCTCATTGTAGGATTCGAACCCGGGACTTTCGTCTCGGTATCCAACGTTACTACCACAGCTATCATCGCCTTAAAATTGCTTCGCAAGCCTCGTAAGTTGTTCCCGGTTAAGCTAGTTGTAGGCCTCCTAGGTGTTGAAACCTCCTACAGTAGGTTGACCTCTAGCCTACCTCCACCAATCTATAGTGGGCACGCGTCGTATAGTATCAGCCCATTTCCTTTCACCCTCATTTGTGAAAGATGGGCCTTACTCAGCAGGGTGACATGAGTGACCATACTTTTTTTGTAACAAAGTAGTCGGTAAACAAGCATACGACCCGCCTGATGGTAAGCGGTTCGGTTACCGTAGCCATATGGACGCTTGCAACACACGCTTCGATCCTCCCCAATGAGCTCTGGAGGACCTTACTCACGCGCAGGAACATAATATAAAGTTATTCTATAATGTGGAGATATTTCCCCAGTCGAGCTGGTCTTTGAGCTCTATTTATAGCCCAATGTGTAACAGATGGTACGAGACTACACGCTCCCAGCTAAGACAGAGTTCGGGCGGGGCCTGGAATCCCACCTGGCGTCGAGCGTGGAGTACTTATGGGCCATGAGGCCCCCCTCCGCCTCGCAGACCAACGCCCTCAAGTACTTCAGGCATCAACTCACGCAGCTGCCCAACAATGTCGACGAGTTCGATGTAAGTTGTATACAATTAGTTATATCAGTATGTTTGACAAGTATTGCACCATAACCGACGATGTGACCGAAGTAAGTAAGCGCAAAGTCTAGATAGGCTCAAAATTCAGGTTTTTTTAAAATTTAACTTAAAAGTTAATCCTTTAGTCCAGGGGTCGGCAACCTGCGGCTCTTTTGATGTAAAGTTCCACCGCTTCGTCGTCGACATTCCGTCTTGCCGTACCAAGCGTTTCGCTTCCTCTTACCTTATACGCACGGCCAAGCTGTGGAATGCTCTCCCGGACAACGTGTTTCCCGACACTTATAACATGGGTATATTCAAGGCCAGAGTGAACAGGCATCTTATGGGTACGCGCGGTCCACCCTAGACTACATCTTCGCTTACCATCAGGCGGGATTGCGGTCAAGCGTAAACCCATTAAATATAAAAAAAAGTTGCGGCTCTTCAGTTACATACGCAAAAAATAATAATTTTATCAAAACCCTTTTAAATCATGCAATAGATCCATTTGGAGATAGGCGATCTTCGAGTCGACATATACGTGCGAGCAAGCGTTTTCTTGCATGAAAAAAATAATTAAAAAATCTGTTTTTAAAAAGCCACAAAAAAGTGGCTCTTTTAAAACTGGGAAATTTTGTAATTTGTAACATTTGCCGACCCCTGCTTTAGTCAAATTGTTAACTTCGTTATATAACAATTAATAACGGATTAACGAGTTAATGCCCAGCTATGTCTTAGGGCCTATATGTATAAAATAAAGCCTAAATGGATTTTAATAAACATAATGAATATTGTTATCAGGCTAAGAAAACCCTACAAGAGGAGATTGATACGTACATTCGTGAACAAATCGACAAGGCCGGTGAGGCCATCAGTATCGCAGTCCGGAACAAGATCTCCAACGGGGACAACATACTCACATATGGATGGTAAATCATATATTTTATTTATTTGCATTTCGTTTAGTAATGTTACATAGGGACCTTATAGTAAATAAGCAAGATAGAATTTCGGACCCTGTTGGGCACCGCAAAGCAAAATAAAAGGGACTTATATTATGCTATCCTACTAATAGTCTGAGAGCTGTAAAAGATGTTTTGGGTAGGTATCTGAGGCACTGTGAACTCGGTAATATTTCTTTATTAATATCTAAATAAAAAAAATTAAGATCTGGCGAAAAGGTAGTATTTATTAGTAAAGGTACCATATTTTTGTGTGTGTGAGTTTATAATCTACTTAGCGAGATTATAAACTCCCCGATATAATTAAAAACTAACGGGTTTCACAAAAATACGGCGATGATAGCTCAGTGGTAGTGACGTCGGATACCGAGATGAAGGTCCTGGGTTCGAATCCTACAATGAGCTTGAGCTTTCGGTGAAGGAAAACATCGTGAGGAAACCATAGCACGGTGGTAGGGTACTTTGTAGTACCCGCCTGGATGGCTACCACCCTCAAGTTGAAAATCTGTCGCCAAGCACCTTTCGGTGTGTTCCGATAGCTGCTCTTGAGAGCCAGTTCCTTCTAGGCTTTGTGTGCTTACCACCTTCGGCCGCATCATCACTTACCATGGTGAGATTGCAGTCAAACACAGGCCTATAAACAGTAAAAAAAAAAAATACGATTACATATACATGATAAAATATAATCTAAAAATAAATAAGCCAGACATTGAGCTATTATTACTACGTATAGAGCAGCTATCATAAGCAAAGGTAATGTTCCATTTTTTTTGTTCGACTAAAGTTCTCTTTAGCGCTGAAACAATAATTAGTCGTCTAAGCAGACATTAGAAACACGTAGCGCTATCAGAACACTTTAAGGAGTATTTTTCTCGAAAACACCGTGATTTTCACGGCGCTTACGCGTTTCGTTCATCGTTCTACAACAACAAGTGTGGCCGAATGGCCTCACTTGAACGGAACATAGTTGTTATGTGTGGTGTCTTCTCTATACGTAGTAATAATAACTCAATGAAGCCAGATCGTTTAAATGCGGTTTCATAGTATTGCATAAATATCGAAAAAATGTATTTTAAGTATTTTTAGGTTAAACGCCTGGGACCCAGTTCTCAGCCACTCGAATTCATCACTCGTTCGAAATAAAGTTCGAACACGTACTTTTTTCGAATGTAAATCAAGTTAGGCTATTCTGACAATTTCGAAGCCGCCATTTTCTCTTATTTTTCGAGAGCTAGCGCTCGAACTGCTTCGACTGGTCGGGACCGTTCGAAACGTATTTCGAATGCGAACTATCTAACGTCAAATAGTTAGGTTGTCATTTGGAAACGTAATGACAGACAAGCCTATGGATTTTCGTTACGCACAGACAATATTTTTTCATGTTCATTTATAATTATTATATAAAATTGATTAACTTATGAATTCCAGATATATTAGGATATAAAAAGTGTAAAACCTTGTTTTAAATATTTTAGAGTGATTAAAATCTTTTTAAATTTTAATTTAAGATATAACATTATCGCATACGTTAACAAAACGCAATTATCAAGTGAACCGAAACGCATTGTGCAATTTGTATCTATCATAATGGCAACATTTATTCCTTACACTCGAACTTAGTTCAATTACTCAAAATTTTACGGTCGAACTAACACTCGTAATGCAAGTTCGATTCGAAAGCTAGTTCGAGGGAAGTGAGAATTGGGCCCCTGGTTGAATAAGACGCGTTAAAGTGTCGCGGCAAGGAGTCCTAAGGCCGAAATCTTACACCGCGAAAGGAGTTCGAGTAGTATTGTACTACCAAGCTTTTATACAGAGTGAATGTGATATCGGAAGCGAGTTTTAACTTAGTCCATTGTGAACAGTTCATCACTAATCGAGCGTATACTGCGCGAGGCGTGGGAAGCGGGGGTGCAGTTCCGCGCGGTGGTGGTGGGCCAGCGCGTCAACCCTGCCGCCCAGGAGATGTTGCGCCGCCTCGTCGCCAGCCATGTACCCTGCACCTACATGGACATCACTGCGCTTAGCTTCGCTATGAATAATGTGAGTTTACAATTTATATCACTTTTGTACTATTCCGAGTGTGAGATCCGGCTCGAAGGACCAATTTAGTCAAAAATATTGCATGGATATTAATCGCAATCGTGACGGGTCGCTGGGCAGTAACTTTATATAAGGTCCTAATAAATTAATGGACTTCCTCTTGAGAGATGAATGTATAGGTCATTAGTAATCAAAAAATAATATTAGAAAAAAATCCAATGGGTTTTTTTTATGTTTGTTACCTCATAACTCCGTCATTCATTAACCGATTTGGAAAATTCTTTTTTTTTTTGGAAGGGTACACTTCCCGTTTGGTCCCATTGTCATCAGGTCAAGAATTTATTATCTTTCAGTGTACATTGAAGTCGGTTTAAGTTTTTTAATCGACTTCAAAAAAAGGAGGAGGTTCTCAATTCGGTTGTATTTTTTTTGTAAAACAGTTTTTGATAATGTAAAAGACTGGTTTAATAGTTTTTTTTAGTCATAACAGGTGGAGATTTCGAGATGGCATATTTTCGAAACCTATGTTGGGTTA